>BQNB010002797.1:0-39098 GCA_026074375.1 Tanacetum coccineum
TCGCAAAATGGAAAAATTGCAGAATTCCAGTGGAAACTCATGTTCAAAACGACACTGTTTCACCTGAACCACAAAAGTCTGGAAAGGAATACATTTCAGTATCTGCGGATTCTGAGTTTAAAATCGACTCGCAAAATGGCAAAACTGCTGATGCTAATCCGGTTGAAACCCAGGTCCAAATGACGGTATTTCGTCCGCATTCCAGTTTTCTGGAAAGGAGTCGGTTTTAGTATCTAACAAAATTGCTGATGCTGTACCGGTTGAAACTCATGTTCAAAACGACATTATCGTACCTGAACTCCTTGTTTGTCACCATATATGTGTGTGTGTGTTTTCCCCAGGTTTCTAAATTTGTGCTCCGTTGCCTTCACAAAGTCACGTATCTATTCAATGATTATCATCGTACCCATTATATATGTTTTTTTTTAACCATGATTTCCGACACATGGTCTGATTAATCCACGGGCAGGCTTGGTTATAAGATTTTTAAAATAACAATAACCGGGTTTATCATTTTTGACAACTTAAAATTTTTAGCACAACATAACAAAAATTTCCAGCAGCTTCAGAACAAGATGTCTAGGCAGGCACATCAGCGACAGCTCTAGGACAAGAGATGTAGTCAACATTAGTATACCTAAGAGGTATGTGCTATAATTGTCATGGTTGCATTGTCACTAAGCATACATGGTTGGTTATTGAGAGTACATCAGTGGTCTAGACCTATTTGTATTAATAGTCATGTTTAGAACTTAGAATTAGTATACGTTTCGTTCGATCATACATGGTTACATGACAGATTTTCCCTTCTATAGTGTCAAGACTCTAATATGTTTTTGCTTCATAAATGAGCACGAGTTGCATACATATAGGCTAAACATAGAAATAATCAGAGTACGGAACAAAGAACATACGGATGGCTGAGAATGATTTAAAACATGGGATATTTCTTGAGGCAATATCTTTTGAAGGCCAAGAAATAATCAGAGTAGATGTGACATCCTGATGCGTCAACACACGTTGGTAAACGAATGGTAATGAGTTAGGCCCGAAACAAGCAACTATTAAGTGTGGGATTACTTTACAGCTAAATTAGTTTAAAGTCGTTTGAATCATTTTTAAGCAACTAATGAAGTCTCTACACCTCTATCGTTTCATTGATGCTTGGAACAAATATGTTGGAATCATATAACCTCTGCTAGAGTGTGTATGTATATGTTATATGTTTCGTGCTTATTGAGTTCTTAGTGTCCCCTTCGAGATGTATGTACATATTCTATGCTTCGTTCTTATTAGGATATTACGTGTTAAGTTTTTGGTTTGCTTTAAACAAATGGTCGGCGACTTTCTTTGATGTATGTGCTCATGTGATTAATGAACAATACTAATAAGAGCTATTAATGAGTTTGAAGTTTCGTGAATTTAACAAAAAATGGTTGATATCCTATAGACTAGGAGATGTGTTGTTAATAGGCATACAGTGTCCCTTCTTTGAAATAGACAAGTAGCATTGTCCCTTCTTTGAAATAGACAAGTAGCAATAGTGGCCATGTCATTTTTGTCCCTTCAGAAAGGTATACGTATGGTAAGGTTGAATTGGACCCTGTCTGGACCAACAAGATATATATTGTACACTTATAGTGGCCATGTCATTTTTGTCGCACATATACAAGTACCGATCGCTGGCTTAACTAAGAGTAAAATAACTTTAATTTACCTTTTTGTCTCCAACCTACGCGGGAATATGGTCTAATATAGGTCATGACTAGCTTTTGTTCGATCACTGGCTTTGTTCTTTGTAGTTTGTGATACGGACAATGTTAATGAGACACTCAAAAACAACCTACGAGATCCTTTTTTAGCAGGTCCTTATTTTATTTTATTCATAGGAATCCAACTCACTGCTATATTCTATTTTGTGATCTTTACTACCTTGCTTGCCTACATTTATTAATTCTGCATCTGATGTGACAAATCAATCTAATCATTTGTTTCTAAAAATTTCATTGGAGGTTGGGCGTTGCACGTGTAAAATCCGAAAATGTGGCAGCAGATGAAAAGGAAAGTGTACCCTCTGAGCCCGAGTTCTGCATAGAGGCTGGAAGTGTTGGCAATGTTGCACAGTTCATTACCCACAACTGTGAGGCGAACCTAGTTGTACAGTGCGTAGGATGGGCCGCACATTAGCAGTGACATATTTCATTTGTACTTTCACAGTAGATGGAAGATCTTGGAATTTTCAGAAGCTTTATGAGCCAAAAGATTATATTGTGAATAAAAATATTCCTTGCCCGTTTTCAATTTGTGTTCTTCGGTTACATGGAATGTTATGATATATCTTTTACTAAGCCATTATATGTTATCACTTTTGTGGAATATTTGTTTTCTAACTTTTCTATATTAACGTAAATATAAAAAATAGACCATGTACTCTTTAAATTTCATTTCGTGCATTAATAGATAAAGCATCATATGCTATATTTTGTTTTATGGTTTTGTGTTGTGTTCATTCTTTTTAGTCCTTTGACAAAAGTATTTAAGGTTGTTAATGTATTGGATTTTTGTCATATTAAGGACTTTTGGCTAAGCTTATTTGAAGTGTTTATTAGCTTATTGTATTATTCAAACACTTACTAAGCATTGCTTAATAGCTTATTGAAGAGCAAAAAATGGCTGCTATCAGAACACAGATTATTTGAACTATCATCGCATTGTAGTAATGTAAATTTTGCTCAATAATAATTTGAAATGAATACCATAATCGAATAGGCTCCGCCGCAACGCACAGCGCGGTGATTTCATGCGTGCAAATGGTACATCATCCCATTTTTGTTTAATTTGCAATGTGATGCTGTATGGTTGCTATGTGTTTAAAGTTTCTCTATATATTGTCTAAAATATTGTTCATGTCATGGTATCTTTTGAATAGAGAAATTTGAAAATGTGACATGGACTTCCTGTAAAATACAAAGACAAAATCATCAAATATAAATTTTTTATCAAAAAAGTGTTCCTTAGTTGCAAGGACTAGATGAACAAAAATGGTGCATTGCACATCACACAATGAACAATTAGATAAAACCCGTGTGCGTCGAACGGGGGTGTGAATGCATCGTTTATTTGAAATTTAACCACTAATGTTTTCTTAACACCTCCTGTTTTTTTATGTTTTTATTTTTCACACATATATGTTTATGATTTTTTTCCATACCAAATATCTCTACCAAAATTTTCAATTTTAACCAAATTAGATTCAATTTTAACTTTTTTTTAACCAATCAGATCACATGATTTTGCCTACATGTCAAAATCAAGCGACATGATTGGTCTAATTTTTTTGTATAAGATTGTTTTGTCAAAATCGAGCGACATGATGAACGTTGTTATGATGATACTTAAAGTTGTAGGGAAGGTTGCCTGCTTGATTATATGCTATGTCAACTACCTTGACTGTAGACTTTGTTGATTGTTGGAATCGTGTGCCAAAAGCTGCAAGATTTTATTCCTATTTGGGATAGTTATTATTTAGTCAAGGATTTCATTCCTATTTGGGATAATTATTATTTAGTCATCATCCTATTTTTAGATACTTGATTCTTAAGAATTGTTTCTTAGTTCTTCTAGGATTACTTCTTTATATATAGAGCCCTTTACATTCCTTCTGATAACGTATAGTATGAGCACCAAGCTTACTAGGCTTAGTTCATAATATACGTATATGGGCCTAGGCCCAATATAACAAATAGCTGGACTGCTAAGCCTGACAAAGGCCTTGCTCCAGATATTTCAGAAACACACGCGAGTGTCCTATCAACCGCACCCCGTGCTCCTCCGCGGACAAACACCGGCGCGGAAGAACACTCGCGTCCGCAAACACGATTATACGTGGACCATTGCCCGACAAGGGACCCACTCCAGCCACCAACAGTTACAAGCGAAATACTAGAAAATCCTAGTATTAAGCTTGCCTATAAATAGGGGTCATTTCACACCCCAAAAAGGTACATTATGTCTAATCATTAACACACACATATACTCTGACATTCTCTGACAAACATGTGTACTTACTCTCACGCCGGAGCTTAATCGCGGGGTCCACCCTGCGGTAAGGCTAACGGTTTACTTTTAATTGTGCAGAAAATCATCACTTCTCTTGCTCTAGTACAAGATCAAGCAATCAAGTTATTTGGAGGCCCGACCCGAGAAAGGACTTCGATATTAATAAACCCGACATGAATTTTGTACTAACACCTTCCATTATACATAAACATACGATCCTTCACCTCCATAACAGTTAATTCCTATTTCGTTTGAGAGTTCCTATAATTAATTGTTGTGTTCTTCTTTAGATACTTCAACTGGCTTATATACCGGTTTGTACTCTTTTGATAAAGTGGATTTCGTGGTCGTCGCCCCTGGTTTTTTATCCCATTAAATTAGGGGTTTTCACTTAAATCAATTGTGTTCTCTATATGCTATTATCGTAACTTTGTTTGGTTGATTATTGTTTTTGGTTTAATATTCGCTCCCGTGCTCGCTCTAAATTCCCTACGGGTGGTATCAGGAGCTGTGTTACAATGGTCACCAAATTTGATATCGATAACTTTGATGGCAAGATTAGTTTTGCTATATGGAAAGTTCATATGCAAGCGGTATTAACGCATCATGGGTACAAGAAGGCCTTAGGGGTATAGCACACTAGCCAAAAAGTATGTCAGATGAAGATTGACTTGAATTAGATGAGAAGGCTTTAGCTACGATCCAATTGTTTATAACTCGAGAAGTTTTTCGGGAGGTTATACATGAGACCACCGCGTCTCGTTTATGGCTCAAGTTAGAATCAGTTTACATGACAAAGAGTCTTGCGAATAAGCTTCGGTTGAAGGATCGTCTTTACACTTTTCGTATGAAACTGGGAACATCTGTTCAAGACCATCTTGAAGAATTTAATATTATTCTCATTGATTTCGAGAATCTAGATGTAGACATTGACGATGAAGACAAAGCTATATTACTTGTCATCTCTTTACCTGCTTCTTACAAACACTTTAAAGAAATCATGATATATGGCAACCGTGAAACACTATCATTTAATGATGTTAAATCTGTGTTGTTGTCCAAAAAAAAGTATAATGATGTGTGGCCAGAAAGTGGTCACATTGTCTCTCATTGTTACAAATTAAAGAGAAAAGTTGAAAGTGAAGGTAAAGGTAATAATGATAAGAAACCCAAAAAAGCATCATATGCTATATTTTGTGGAATATTAGTTTTCTAACTTTTCTATATTAGCGTAAATATAAAAAATTGACCCGGTACTCTTTAAATTTCATTTCTTGGATTAATAGATAAAGCATCATATGCTATATTTTGTTTTATGGTTTTGTGTTGTGTTCATTCTTTTAGTACTTTGACAAAAGTATTTAAGGTTGTTAATGTATTGGATTTTTGTCATATTAAGGACTTTTGGCTAAGCTTATTTGATGTGTTTATTAGCTTATTGTATAATTCAAACACTTACTAAGCATTGCTTAATAGCTTATTGAAGAGCAAAAAATGGCTGCTGTCAGAACACAGATTATTTGAACTATCATCACACTGTAGTACTGTAAATTTTGCTCAATAATAATTTGAAATGAATACCATAATCGAATAGGCTCCGCCGCAACGCACGGCACGTTGATTTCATGCCTGCAAATGTTACATCATCCCATTTTTGTTTAATTTGCAATGTGATGCTGTATGGTTGCTATGTGTTTAAAGTTTCTCTATATGTTGTCTAAAATATTGTTCATGTCATGGTATCTTTTGAATAGAGAAATTAGAAAATGTAACATGGACTTCTGTAAAATACAACGACAAAATCATCAAATATTAATTTTTTTATCAAAAAAGTGTTCCTTAGTTGCAAGGACTAGATGAACAAAAATGGTGCATCGCACATCACGCAATGAACAATTAGATAAAACCCGTGTGCGTCGACGGGTCTGAATGCATCGTTTATTTAAAATTTAACTACTAATGTTTTATTAATACCTCCAGTTTTTTTATGTTTTTATTTTTCGCACTTATATGTTTATGATTTTTTTTCCATACCAAATATCTCCACCAAAATTTTCGATTTTAACCAAATTAGATTCAATTTTAACTTTTTTTATCGAATCAGATCACACGATTTTGCTTACATGTCAAAATCAAGCGAAATGACTGGTCTAATTTTTTTTTTATAAGATTGTTTTGTCAAAATCGAGCGACATGATGAACGTTGTTATGATGATACTTAAAGTTGTAGGGAGGGTTGCTTGCTTGATTATATCCAATGTCAAATACCTTGACTGTAGACTTTGTTGATTGTTGGAATCGTGTGCCAAAAGCTGTAGGATTTTATTCCTATTTGGGATAATTATTATTTAGTCATTATCCTATTTTTAGATACTTGATTCTTAAGAATTGTTTCCTAGTTCTTCTAGGATTACTTCTCTATATATAGAGCCCTTTACATTCCTTCCATTATACACAAACATGTGATCCTTCACCTCCATAAGAGTTAATCCCTATTTAGATTGAGAGTTCCTATAATGAATTGTTGTGTTCTTCTTTAGATACTTCAACTGGCTTATATACCATTGAAGGTTTGTACTCTTTTGATAAAGTGGATTTCGTGGTGGTCGCCCGTGGTTTTTTATCCCATTAAATTAGGGGTTTTCACGTAAATCAATTGTGTTCTCTATTTGCTATTATCGTAACTTTGTTTGGTTGATTATTATTTTTGGTTTAATATTCGCTCCCGTGCTCGCTCTAAATTCCCTACGGGTGGTATCAGGAGTTGTGTTACAATGGTCACCAAATTTGATATCGATAACTTTGATGACAAGATTAGTTTTGCCATATGGAACATTCATATGCATGCGGTATTAACGCATCATGGGTACAAGAAGGCCTTAGGGGTATAGCTCACTAGCCAAAAAGTATGTCAGATGAAGATTGACTTGAATTAGATGAGAAGGCTTTAGCTACGATCCAATTGTTTACAACTCGAGAAGTTATTCGGGAGGTTATACATGAGACCACCGCGTCTCGTTTATGGCTAAAGTTAGAATCAGTTTACATGAAAAAGAGTCTTGCGAATAAGCTTCGGTTGAAGGATCGTCTTTACACTTTTCGTATGAAACTGGACCTGTTCAAGACCATTTTGAAGAATTTAATATTATTCACATTGATTTCGAGAATCTAGATGTAGACATTGACGATGAAGACAAAGCTATATTACTTGTCATCTCTTTACCTGCTTCTTACAAACACTTTAAAGAAATCATGATATATGACAACCGTGAAACACTATCATTTGATGATGTTATCTGTTAGTGCTCGAGTTGCTACATCAAAGGTAAGTCTCGATGATTCCAAGCTTTGGCATTATCGCTTGGGTCACATTGGTGAGAAAGGTATGAAGTTTCTTGCCAAGAAAGGTCTTATTAAAGTTTCATACAACCTGGAGTTTTGTGAACATTGTGTGTTTGCTAAACACAAAATGGTATGTTTTTCTCCTATTATTCATAGAACGAGGGATGCTATTGACTACATTCATTCTGATCTATGGGGGCCATCTCCTATTACGTCTCGAGGAGGTCAACGATATATGTTGACTATTATTGATAACTTTTCTCGTAATGTTTGGGTTTTTTTCTAAAACACAAAGATGAGGTGTTTCCCACTTTTAAGGAGTGGAAAGTGCTAATTGGAAACCAAACTGGAAAAATGATCAAGAAGTTGAGGACCGACAATGGTCTTGAGTTTTGTGGAGAAAAATTTAATGTCTTATGCCAAAAGTATGGCATTGCAAGACACCACACACTTGTTAGGACACCGCAGCAAAATGGCGTTGCAGAAAGAATGAATAGGACTATCATGGAGAAAGTGCGATGTATGCTTTCTCATGCCAATTTGGATAAGGATTTTTGGCTTGAAGCTGCCACTACCGTAACATATCTAATAAACCGTTATCCTCACATATCTCTTGATGGCAATATTCCAGAAATACTATGGTCAGGTAATTCATTTAGTTGATTATTCTAATCTTAGAGTTGTTGGATGTCGTGTTTATGTACATGTAAATGAGGGAAAACTAGTCCCTCGTGCTGTTAAATATGTTTTCTTGGGTTACGGTTCTGGGGTTAAAGGTTATCGTGTTTGGTGTCCCGATCCTAAGTATCGTAAGATTATTCATAGTGGAGACGCAACTTTTAATGAAGATGTTATCATCAATTCTCATAAAGATGTTATGCCATCTCATAATGTTGGTAATAATAGTATAGATGGTAAGGTTGAGTTTGAGTTCAATGTTGAAACCGATACACGTACTCAAACAGCATTTGATGATGAAAATATTGAAACCCAAGATGATGGCAACATGCCTACAAGTCCACAAAGTCAACCTCAGACCGAGTATCTTTTGGCTCGGGATCATGAAAGGCGACTAGTCAATAGACCTCCAAGACTTGAGGATTATCAATGTGACTTATTTGCTTATGCGTTTACCGCTGCAGCCCATATCGAAGAGTGTGAGCATACAAATTATTTATAGGAAATCCCAAGTCCCGAATGTGATAAATGCGTTGTGGCGATGGATAATGAGGTTGAAAGTTTGCAAAAAAATGAAACATAGGAGCGGGTGAAACTTCCTAGGGAGAAACGTGTGATAAGCTGCAAGTGGTTATTCAAGGTTAAAGATGGCATTCCCGCTGTACAAAGCTCGATATGTAGTTTGTAGGTTTGATCAACGTGGGGGTATAGATTTCAACGAGGTTTCTCCTCCGTTGTTCGTCTTACTTCTATTAGACCCACAACAAATGGGTTTAAAACTTAAACCCACGAGCTTTATCGCGCCTTATTCCTTATATCACTGAAGAATATATTTTTATTGATGGTTTAGGAAATCTCATGCATTAACTTAAGATTATTTTTAACCCGGTGAACACTTTGACCCATTTGATAAGAATCTCTACATGCGTTGGGGTTTCAGCTACTGTTTATGAATGAGCCAATGATTTTTCAAATTTTAAACTGAATCATGAGGATAAAGAGTCACTTAAAAACATATATTTCTAGGTTTGTAAATCTACCTACATGTCTGACATGTTATTTATCACTGAGTTAGATTTTTTCCTTTTCTAGATTTTGTTACTATTGCAACAGATGCGGAAACGGGTCTTCTGGACCGTTTATTACTTAGTTAGCAGCTTTTGATAGTCTTGGATATTAAATTTCAGAGATTCTAAATTGGTATGCAAGACGTGGTGAGTGGGCAATTGGCATGTAGGGTTTGTATTGGAATGGTGGTGACGATGTTTGTTAATTATGTTTCTAAAAAAGACCATCCACTACTTGTAATTCTTGTTATAGTGTAATAGTATGTGTCTGTATAAATTTTTTTCCGTTGCAAGTTTTTATTATATTTGTATTGCTTTTGAAATTATAATTCTCAAATTAACGTCACATGTACTTATGGTAGTCTTGGTAGAACAGTGGCGCAAAAGAGAGTGAACAGAAAAATAGCGACACTAACGGCGACTTGATATATTGATGTCGCTATTCTCTAAACACATGGCTAAAAAAGTCGCTAAAGAGCATTTTTCTTGTAGTCTATTGAAAAGGACAAGCAAGCAATTCTGATAATGGATCATAGTTTTGTCTAAAAAAGTCTAAAAAATTTCACTCACAAAGATAAAAAATATTTAAACATGTTTGTTCCTGCGGCTCCTCCTAGTTTCCTATTGATTTGATATATTAAGTGGTGGGAAATCATCAAGAGGAGCTGCTGCTTCTACTTGTTCCTCAGGTGGTGGGAAATCATCAAGAGGAGCTGCTGCTTCTACTTGTTCCTCATGACCAGCTAATGGTTGAAATGAAGTCGCCTCAGCTCGCAACATATGAAAGACATTACGCATAAACCGTGGGCCATCACCACCATGAGGTGTCCGAAACTGATGAGAGAATGGTTGAAAGGAAGCCGACACAAACACATGAGAGACATTACTCATACTAGCCATTGGACCACAAGGCGGACCATACTGATTATCATAGAGAAGGAGCATAAACCCTCGGCCACCACCATGAAGAGGCCGTCGAAACTGATGATAGAAGCAACCCTCGGCTATCACCAGCAAGAGGCAGCCCAAACGGATTATAACCGTGACTATGAGCTAAGCCACCACCATGACTACTAGTAGCCCTAGTACGATCATAAAATTAACTTGCCTTCATAATAGAACTATCTATCTCTCTCAATTTGGTATCTAGGCAACACAATTGAGAGACTACTACTCGTCTGCTTAAGAATTCTTTGAATATAAGTTGGAAGCCTTCCCTCGTATTATCACTAGCTCCTTGTTGTAGAGCATTTACAATATTGGCCATTCTCATCGACCAAATATTATTCATTGTATCGATAGGGTCCATGATATTAAGCTATTTCAGATTCAAACTCAAGTACTTTGAGTCATTGCAAAAGCAACACTTCTTCATAATAACTTTCATGGAATCCTTTATTCTAACTCGCTCGCAATCCCACCCAAAATTGGAAAAATATGTGAGGAACTTTTTGAGTACCTAAAAAAGGAAATGGATATTACGGATCACACTTTTACACATTTCAAGAAAATATAGTACTATTAAAGGAGAATATTTACATTCACTGGGTTATGAAGGGTTGAATAGAACTCTTTTATAACATACAAAGTCATAATCTCAATAGAATAGCTTGTCAACCCAGCCAGTATGTTAACAATGTGACCTTGATGTTTAGCCCACCATTTTGTTATGATCATACTTCTTTTGAGTAAATTATCCTTCTCTAATTCCATGTGAGCCTGATGGATAAGTAATTTAATTAGAAAGACATAGATAAAATATAATTACTACAATATATTTGATCTATGTCTTTCTAATTAAATTACTTATCCATCAGGGTCACATGGAATTAGGGAAGGATAATTTACTCAAAAGAAGTATGATGCTAACAAAATGGTGGGCTAAGCATCAAGGTCATATTGTTAACACACGGTTGCTATCAAGCTATTCTATTGAGATTATGACTTTGTATGTTATAAAAAAGTTCTATTCAACCCTTCATAACCAGTGAATGTAAATATTCTCCTTTAATAGTATTATATTTTCTCGAAATGTGTAAAAGTGTGATCCTTGATATCCATTTCCTTTTTTTAGGTACTCAAAAAGTTCCTGACATATTTTGCCAATTTTGGGTGGGATTGCGAGTGAGTCACCATAAAGGATTCCTTCAAAGATATTCCGATATTACTTAGTTAGCAACTTTTGATAGTCTTGGATATTAATTTCAGAGATTCTAAATGGTTTGAATGGTTGGTGACCAATGTTTGTTAATTATGTTTCTAAAAAAACATTTGCAACTTCTTCACACCACTCTCTTATGTTTGTACAGGAAAAAAAGCCCAGCCACTACTTGTAATTCTTGTTATAGTGTAATAGTATGTGTATGTATTAAACTTTTTCCGTCACATGTACTTATGGTTAGAATCAGTGGCGAAAAGAGTGTGAACAGAATAAATAGCGACCACGGGTTCCGTCTGAAATAGTGACATTTGTAGTTTTAGCGTCGTGCATAGCGGACTTCCAAAGCCAACCATCGTACAAAATAAGGGACATTTTGAAGTTTAGGTCGTACATGCGTCTCAAATAGCGACACTAACGGCGACTTGATATATTGATGTCGCTATTCTCTAAACACATGGCTAAAAAAGTCGCTAAAGAGCATTTTTCTTGTAGTCTATTGAAAAGGACAAGCAAGCAATTCTGATAATGGATCATAGTTTTGTCTAAAAAAGTCTAAAAATTTTCACTCCCAAAGATAAAAAAAATTTAAACATGTTTGTTCCTGCGGCTCCTCCTAGTTTCCTATTGATTTGATATATTAAGTGGTGGGAAATCATCAAGAGGAGCTGCTGCTTCTACTTGTTCCGCAGGTGGTGGGAAATCATCAAGAGGAGCTGCTGGCTTGATAATTGGTCCGTGCTAGGTCTAGCTAATGGTTGAAAATGAAGTCGCCTCAGCTCGGCAAGGCACTAGACAGACATTACAACATTACTACCGTGGGCCATCACCACCATGAGGTGTCCGAAACTGATGAGAGAATGGTTGAAAGGAAGCCGACACAAACACATGAGAGACATTACTCATACTAGCCATTGGACCACAAGGAGGACATATTGATTATCATATAGTGAAGCGCGGCATAAATAACCCTCGGGCCACCAACCATGAAGTGGCCGTCGAGAACTGGTGATAGAAGCAGCCGTTCGGCGATCCAGTAGCAAGTGGGCTCCAACAATACGGATTATAACTGGTCTATGAGCTAAGCCACCACCATGACTACTAGTAGCCCTAGTACGATCATAAAATTACCTTGCCTTCATAATAGAACTATCTATCTCTCTCAATTTGGTATCTAGGCAACACAATTGAGAGACTACTAGAATTCTTTGAATATAAGTTGGAAGCCTTCCCTCGTAGTATCACTAGCTCCTTGTTGTAGAGCATTTACAATATCGGCCATTCTCATCGACCTAATATTATTCATTGTATCGATAGGGTCCATGATATTAAGCTATTTCAGATTCAAACTCAAGTACTTTGAGTCATTGCCAAAGCAACACTTCTTAATAATAACTTTGATGGAATCCTTTATGCTAACTCGCTCGCAATCCCACCCAAAATTGGCAAAATATGTGAGGAACTTTTTGAGTACCTAAAAAAGGAAATGGATATTACGGATCACACTTTTACACATTTTAAGAAAATATAGTACTATTAAAGGAGAATATTTACATTCACCGGGTTATGAAGGGTTGAATATAACTCTTTTATAACATACAAAGTCATAATCTCCATAGAATAGCCTGTCAACCCAGCCCGTATGTTAACAATGTGACCTTGATGCTTAGCCCACCATTTTGTTATGATCATACTTCTTTTGAGTAAATTATCCTTCTCTAATTCCATGTGAGCCTGATGGATAAGTAATTTAATTAGAAAGACATAGATAAAATATAATTACTACAATATATTTGATCTATGTCTTTCTAATTAAATTACTTATCCATCAGGCTCACATGGAATTAGGAAAGGTTATTTACTCAAAAGAAGTATGATGATAACAAAATGGTGGGCTAAGTATCAAGGTCATATTGTTAACACACAGCAGTTTCGGCCGCCTCTTCGTGGTGGTGACCGAGGGTTTATGCCCCTTCTCTAAGATAATCAGGGGCTGCCTTGTGGTCCAATGGCTAGTATGAGTAATGTCTCTCATGTGTTTGTGATGGCTTCCTTTCAACCATCAGCTGGATTCTCTCATTAGTTTCGGCCACCTCATGGTGGTGATGGCCCACGGTTTATGCGTAATTTCTCTCATGTGTTGCGAGCTGAGGCGGCTTCATTTGAACCATTGGTCGTCGTCCTGAGGAACAAGTAGAATCAAGCATCATCTCCTCTTGATGATTTCCCACCACTTAATATATCAAATCTACAGGAAACTAGGAGGAGCCGCTGGAACAAACATGTTTAAAAAAAACTATCTTTGTGAGTATGTTTTTTTTCCTAATGATAATGATATATACAAATTACATAGAAACAGAAAACTTGAATAAAACGTAATTAAAATTAACAAAAATGTTAACACAAATGATAAAAGTATAAAAAATAATAAACGAAAGTAGTCTAACCTTTGCGTTACAGTTATTATGAAAGTAGTTTAGTCCACAGACCGTTGCCATATATAAAGAGCGATGGTAATTTTCAACTTCTCTTTTTGTGGTTGTGTTTACGTGGTGGCTATTAAAAATACCCACTCGAATACATACATCATTATTAGTGTTCTAAACGCGTCAAGAAGGCGCGCTGCGTGACCTCCACGTTACGATAAAATTTTCGGTTGATATATGGTCGTTAATTTTGAGCTATTTTCCATATTTAAGCATGACAAGTGTTCAAGTGAAGAAATTTTGAGCTATTATATGGTCGGTAAACGAACACATGGATTTTTTTTATGTTTGTTTACTAAGAAAATGTATTGTACATGTTGTCGAATATAAAGAAACGAACATAAATGAACATAGAAAGACAAATATAAACTAACGATATTTTATAAATGTTGTTTTGTGTAAGTAGACCAATTTTAATAGTATGTAAAAAAAAGACATAGTATACTTAAACAAATAAACGAACACATAATCAGACATAAATAAATGGACATGTTGATTCATTTAACTAATCGGATGTATAATATTTTTCATCTTCGATCATTTAATATATAAACGAACAAAAATGAATTTTTTATTGAACCGTTCATGAAATGTTAACCGAATGTTGAGTGTTTATCAGTTTGGTAATCAGGTTTTTCAGTTTATTCGGTTGATTTTTTTTTATGAAACAAAACCGAAAAATGAATTTGAATTCGGTTTAGTTTTTGGTTGACACAAATTTTGAACGCCCCTAATTTTTGGTTCAAGTCTCATTACACGTGGCTAGCACGTGAGAGTTGCAGCATGTAAGGGTTCTTTGATCCAAAAGGTTTAACCCTCCTCAATTCCTACACATTTTATAAACTCAATTCCATATTTACAACTAACTAATTGATTGTTGTTTAGATGCTTCGTGGCTTTGTAGTAATTTTTGTTCTAGTATCCGTTGCTTCGTTGTTTTCGATCAGGTGATGAATAAACGTAGGCTTTTCTCTATGTTTATTTTAGTTGCTGTATTTATAGTGTTGTTAGATTTGACTAGCAATAGCGTCAACATCGAGCCTCAATGTAGGTGTGTACAAATCAACGTCTAAAAAGCGTTGCTCTAACTAATCATTGTACTTGGCCAGATGTGGGATTGCTTTTTAATGCTTTTTGTTTACCAATTCTTAGCAACGTACGCTGACACTCTTAAGGGTGCTAATCAGTAACGAATTTAGAAAGCACATTTTAGAGTCGGTTAAATTAACAAACTGCCTAAAATATCTCATTTTTCCATATGTGTACTTAATATGTTAGAAAATAAATAATACTTTATTGATATTGAATGTGTGTTAAAATATGAGAATTGGGCCTCTATATATACACAATAGAGTGCTCCAAAGTTTACTCATCCCGCCGATGTGGGATAGGTAAATAAACATAAAAGTAGCGAATAATTTTTTTGAGGGTTACACATATCAAGAAACGACGATTTTTGAAAAAAATTTGATTTTCGAAAAAAATTTGCACTTCATGACCGAAAATAGGGTGTAGCCCGTGCCACACCTGGCACCAATGTGGGTCCGCCCTGGGTATTAGGAAAGTTTAATATGCATCTTGTCAAAATTAAGGTTAATTAACAGAAATAGCAATTAGCTAGTTTCATTCTTTTACCAATCATGTTTGTTTCGGGGACTTATATAGCCGGTTTATGGCTTATTTGGTTTTGAGCTTATGATTCCGAAGCTCACTTTTTGTGGATTATTTTGAAACTTTTCCGCTTATACAATTTTATTATGTCATTTTAAACTTATGCAAGCCGGAAATTTACAAAGTAAGCCACAAAAAGTGACCTTATGAAAGATAAGTCCAAAACCAAATATGTCATAAGCTCACTATATTAGCTGAAACAAACACCTAGGCGCTTTATTGCTTATTTGATTTTCGTCTTATGTTACATAATCTCCTTTTTTGTGGCTTATTTGAAACTTTTCATAATAGGCTTATATAAGCCGAAAAGTTTCAAAATGTGAGTTTATAAACATAAGCCGGAAATTACATAAGTCATAAGCCCCTTTATATAAGCTCAAACAAACACCCCTGTTATCTATTGGTAAAGTGTTAAAAGTAGTATCCCGTGAAGACTACGAAAAATGCTCCTCTCTATTATGTTTGACTGCTGTATCATAGACGTTAGTCTATATTGTCATATACATTCTTTATATATGCAGTTCATTGGCAACTACGGATTTGGAAAATGAACGGATGTTAGCAATAGTGAAATCAGATGGGGTTTCGGGCAAGTATATTAGCTGTTGGGGAAATATGGAATTATGATATTTGTTTTGGGTATATATGGAATTGCCCCAAAATTTAAATGGTCTTTGTGGTTTGTCGGTTTCACGAAAATGGTCCCTCAAACTATTTTTTCTGATCTTACCCATGGTTTCGACCCATTACGGGTTTGGTCCCTGAAACTAACGTTTGTTAGTTGTTTCCGTTATCTACGAACATTTGCAACGTTAGTCCTTTATGCTAACGGCCGTTTATACTTAACTCAAAATTTGGTTTTCTTATAAAAAAAACTTCTAATTATCTTTAAAATTTATACACGTTTTTATATGCATTTCTATACACGTTTTTATGCACACATTTTATTACACCTTTTTATACACCCATTTTTATACACAATTTTATACACGTTTTTATATAGACATATTTATGCACGTTTTTATTCACACATTTTTATACACGTTTTTATAAAAACGTGTCTATAAAAACGTGTATATAATAACGTGTTTAAAAGTGTGTGTATAAAAAGTGTGTATAAAAATGTGTATAAGTATGTGTGTATTTTTTTGAACGGAAAAAGATTATATTGAAAATACTAGCGATAAGCTAAAGATTACAAATCACCTAAAATACACCAAATAAAACACCAAAATCAAAAACAGCGAAACACTCCTAACCGACCCCAAAAATTCACCCAAAAATAAACCAAAGAAACTATATCTCCTAACGACACCGCCTTAAATCCTAAACACCCACTCCATAAACGCCTTTGATACGTGAATATGATAATCCAAAGTTTTGATTGTTGTGTTAGATTTTGAAATATGATAGTTTAATTTAAACTTTGGCATATTTATTTTTGTCAAATAAACATGAGATTGCATGTTTTGGTGAAAATACTTTTAACTTTAAATTGATTATATTATAATACTTCTATTTCATGTTTAATAAAGTTTATTTGTTTTGCAAATGCAATCATTTTAATTATAAAAATTATAGATTAACACATCTTGACATTTTTATCAACCAATTATTCTGATTTTGATGGAAATCATATTTGGAGTTTTCTATCGAATATTCATATTGAGATGTGCGAAACAGGGAGTCCTTAGGTTTTCAATTAAACTTTTAAAAGATTATATAATAACTAAAGTATTACAAAATTTACAATTGTATCCCTGCCTCTAGAAAAATATTTACAAAAGGTTTATTATGTTTTAAATTTTAAGAATATCCTATATATTGTTGAAAAATTTCTCATAGCTGGTCCATTTAATAATATCCGTTTGAATCTGATTTTCTAAAGTTGTTGAAAACTAAACCAAAACTGTTTTTTTTTTGCACTGTGGACTTATTTTGCATACACATAAAATATTTGTGTTTATAAAATTTACTTTGTAATAATGGCACAACCGCACAGGGCTTCCAAAATTTAACTAGTCAGTTTTCACAACATGTGGACTTATTTTGCATACACATAAAATTTAACTAGTCAGTTTTCACAACATGCAAGAACTTCATTACTTTTTATGTACGTAATACGTGCCCATTGAATTATACTAGCATGGTACCCACGCAAAGCAGCGGTTTTGACGACACTAAAAATGAGAAAAACTACAAATTCATAAAAAATATATGAAAATAAATGTTGAATTAAAGAGCAAATAATTTTAGAAAATATAGTGAAATCAAACCATACAAAAAATAAATAGATTAAAAGATATTATAATTTAAAAATATAGGTGGTTTTTTAATTAAGAAGTGACACATATCACCCTAAGATGTGGTCCCTAAAATGAGATTGATGGTAAAGATTGCATATCCTATATTTTCATAAAAAGTAAGTTTAAAAGTCTGAATTTTTAAGACTTTCTAAAAATAAAATGTCCTAAATGCTTTATAATATAATATAGATATAGAATATAAGACATGCAATTTCTAATTCTGTTAATTATAACTTATAAAGAAGTGTCATTTGATCAAATGTTTTGTACATATATAAAGTGTTATATCTATTTAAATTTTTGTTGAATTTTAGATTGTCTTTAGTGGCTGAATTCTCTTTAAAATCTCATACAAGAGCTTTAACATGTAAATTTCATATATATTTAATATTATATGCATTTATAAACAGAACTAATAAAAATGTGACCCCTTTTAAGTGGACCCTCAAGACTATGACACCACTTGATTACCTCTCCGAGACCTCATGAATATGTAAGTGTCATTTTGTAATATCAGATTAGTAAAATAATTAAATATGAACATACAATTGTATTTTTCTCAATAATAAAATGAATAATTATGAATACACAGCTGCATATAATCTATATTTTTGTTCGAAAAGTAAAATTTGTGTTGCAAGCATTTTATTGTAACACACAATTGTAATGTCTTCTCAAATTTACCTTAGTTGTCGTTATTAAACAAAACCACCGATATTCGATTAGCAATGTATATATTTGTTTAAGCTTATCATACATCACCAATTTCTCACATGAAAAGTGCTTGTGAATATATACTAAATAAAACAATGGGTAATCGAATACCATTATTATTAACTTCCCTAATTCCATGTGAGCCTGATGGATAAGTAATTTAATTAGAAAGACATAGATCAAATATAAAGTAATTATATTTGATCTATGTCTTTCTAATTAAATTACTTATCCATCAGGCTCACATGGAATTAGGGAAGGATAATTTACTCAAAAGAAGTATGATGATAACAAAATGGTGGGCTAAGCATCAAGGTCATATTGTTAACACAGAGGTTGGGTTGCTATCAAGCTATTCTATTGAGATTATGACTTTGTATGTTATAAAAAAGTTCTATTCATCCCTTCATAACCCAGTGAATGTAAATATTCTCCTTTAATAGTACTATATTTTCTTGAAATGTGTAAAAGTGTGATCCTTAATATCCATTTCCTTTTTTTAGGTACTCAAAAAGTTCCTGACATATTTTGCCAATTTTGGGTGGGATTGCGAGCGAGTCACCATAAAGGATTCCTTCAAATATATTCTGAAGAAGTGTTGCTTTGGCAATGACTCAAAGTACCCGAGTTTCAAGTTGAAAGTGCTTAATATTGTGGACTTTGTCGACACAATGAATAATATTGGGTCGATGAGAAAGACCGATATTGTAAATGCTCTACAACAAGGAGCTAGTGATAGTGGAGTGAAGGCTTCCAACTTATATTCAAAGAATTTTTAAGTAGACCAGTAGTAGTCTCTCAATTTAAAAAATACGAGTTTGTTTCAATGTGTTTGGAAACTGAGGTTCATTGCGAAGATTTCATATTTTTGATCCACCAAGTAAAACCATCTAAGACACATTAAGTAGTTTGTTTTTTAATCAATCACAATATATAGTTAAAAAATTAAAAAAATAAAACCCGTGCGTGCTCGGGCATTATAACTATAGTACCATTATTATTAAAAAATGTGATATATTTGTTTTTGTAATTATTTATTGAGTATGTGTGTGTACTTTATGTGGTTATATATAACATAAGATGTAACCATCAAAACCATCCTATAATTCTTGCTGAAAAAAGAAGCTTTAATTTCTTCTATAGGAAATTCATCAATTCTCCGGCTTACTTATAATTACTGTTAGATTTAACCCTTTTTCATCATGTCTCTAGACAACACCACTCCACCAACACAACCTACTAAAGATGATCAATCAACCTCTGCAGGATGTGCTACTAGTGGGGTCGAGAACACGTCTACATTGAAACCACCAGAACAAATTGTCAAATGTCCTAGATGTGATTCACCAAACACAAAATTTTGCTATTACAATAACTACAGTCTCACACAACCAAGACACTTTTGCAAGACTTGTGGAAGGTACCGGACCAAAGGTGGCGCCCTTCGCAATGTTCCAATTCGTGGAGGTTGTAGGAAGAAGAAGACGATGAGATCAAGTTCTTCAAGAGACTTGTCGTCTTTCGAAATCGGAGGGCTGAGTTTACTCACTGGTCTTTCACCACCAGCCATGGACTTTCAGCTTAATGGTCTAAACCAATTCTCGTCGTCTACTTCATCAATCAACCCCCCTCCTTTCATGAATCTTGATTCATTAAGGCTAAAGTTCCCTTTAATCAAACAAGATCATTCTCATCAATTGCATGGAGGATTAGCAAGTTTTCAAGAGTTTGGTATTACTAATAATCTTGCTTCCTCTATTGAGTCCTTATGTTGTATCAACCAACATTTACACTGGAAACTGCAGCAACAAAGACGTGCCTCGTTGTTTAGTGGCGTTGGAGGTGAAAATGAGCAGCAAAACCAGATAGTTTTGGACTCTATGCAAGCTCAAAAACTACAGCCCATTATGTTTCAAAATCTGGAAACTTTACAACCCTCACAGACGGAATGGTTCTGTGACGGAAATTACGCACAGGATAACGTGGATCAACCGCAAACACATGGGGTAGCTCAAAGCCATGGCGAAAATGTTGGAACCTATGAAAATGGAAACATGAACAATTGGAATAATGACATTCAAGGGTGGAATGATTTCAATGATCACTACAACGCACTTCCATAGCTTGTGCTGAAGATTCAAATGAATGGATTAACGGAAATTAGAATAAGATCTTAATTAGTTGTCTTATGTTTTTCTACCTTTTGTTTGAGTTATGTTATTTTGTTGCTTTTTCTATATGTTCAATGTTCTGATAGAACAAAAAGAAAAGAATGATGAAGATAATATATATTTTCTGTTTTTTTCTAGTGAATGTTCTCATTTTATGTTTTTAGCTAGAGATCTGCTAAAAGTTGATTTCATGTTATAATCATTTACAACAGGGAATGTCGTTATGCCTTTTTAACACTATGTTAAATTTAAACATATTGTTTCTTTTCTGGACGGTAGTTGTTTTGTTTTTTGGTTATGTTTTTTGTTAGGAATTTAGGAATTGTTTTCGGTGTTTATGGTGTAAAACATGTTACTTAAAAAATTCCATCAAGGCATTTACGGATACAAATGATAAGAAATGTGAATACACATGTATCATACACTCCTTAATATCTATCAATGGATTTTATGTGAATTTACATACTGTCAATCATTACTCGATGATCTTGATTTTATATTTAAATGAAAATCAGCGTATTATTCTTGTTTGTGTACTTACGGATACATATCTAAAATGCTACTTATTCCGTCTCAAAATAAATATTAATATTTATTTTGTAAATGCACATAGTTTCAAAATACTAGACAATTATCCGTGCATAGCATTAACAGTGTATTGTAGAGTGCGGACAGATGAAGAAGACTGGCGCCTACTAAAAGAAAGGGGAGTAAATGATGAAGACTATAAAACGATTTAAGGTAGCATTGCCCATGGAGAAGTCACCCCAAAGCCAAGTCACTATGATATCTCATACTACATGTATGGCACTAGCAAAGCTTGTAATTAGTTAGCCCCTCAAAAGCTCATCTGGTGCATATCCTATAAAAGATGTCAGAATCATTAATAGTAAGATTACACATTTGATACACCGAACAAATTCCCTAAGACTCTTATAACTCGCATGATATGGACCACGAAAAAGATTAAGGTGAACCACAATGAGAAACATACTTGCCCCATTAGAATGCATGTAACGTTAATCTGTGGGCAATTTTTTTTATGTATATGGGTGTGAAGTAAGTGGGAGTGAAGAAGGTTAATGTTTTAAATAGCAACACATACTTAATATAGAGAGAGTATGAGTTGATATGCAAAAGAGTTAAAATCATAATCCAACACAATTAACAATGATGAGATGATAATATATTGAACGTCCCAATTAACACGTCTCTTAGGAAATATAACACTTATCTTAAACAAATAACACAAGTAATAACTTTTTAATCGTGTAATGCTTTATTGATATAATCAAAGTATTACAAAGTGCTATGGATCGCACTTATTGGATGACAATGTAAAATTACCTTTTGAACAAATAACTTGACAGGCTATCAAGTTTACAAGCGAACTTGTTAGGATCAACTGACTATTGTATAAGTTCGACAAACAAGTAAATGCTTATAATAACGACAACAATTAAAACGATAACATTTACTCCTTACAACAGTCCCTATTTATAGTGATACAAGGTTGCTTCGTTAGTGGAAGTAGTTGGGACGTGTCAAGAATCTTGTGGTGGAAGTACATGTGTATTTAATGCACGTCCATTATTGGAAACATCCCGCCCATACTTTTGTGAATAGTTTTTCCACCTGTTCACAACTTTCACTAACTTGTACATTAGTTCATGCTTTAATTAAAAGGACACTTTGTCCTGCCATTTTGCTTTAATGAATTGTCCCGCCCAAACTTCTCTTAGAGAAACTTAAGTTGAGCTTGCTCTTCTTTAAAGGGTAATAGGTTCATCAGGGTATTGCCACCCTGACTCTCCTTAAAACCATCAGCGTATTCCATCAACTAATGAGTATGTCTTCAAGTAATCTTTGACATTTTGATGATACCTTTGACTTGAATACGTCCGAGGTGTCTTGCTGATGGTTTGCACTCACCAAGGCCTTTTATTTGTCGTTGATGTCCATCACTGAGTCTTCAATACTTAAGCCTATTTTTTGTTTAAATCTAGGCAGAGATAATTAGACTTTGAATTGGCCCAACAATCTCTTCCTAATTGAATATAAATTATGCTAAGTAAAAATAATTGTAAGTGAGTAAAAAACTTCTTCTTACACATAATTAACAGAGGAAAGCAACAAAATAACTTCATTTATATCATTAGATGCTGACCTAGATTGTCTAGATTATCTAGGACAATTTTCCTAGCCTCTACAATATCATTTCTAGCCTCTATTACAATGTTCAGTTTGTTGTACATTTCCTTAGCTTCTGCTGAGTTCTTCTTTATAACATTTTGAATTCTGATCAGGAGTAGTTGCAAGGTGAAATACTTATTCCCTTTGAAAAATCAAATCAAAATTACAATTGTAGAAGAAAATTCTTTACTCAGGTTCAGGTTCTCGGATCAGCCCTTCTGATGCTACAACTCCTCAAGGAAGAACTAAGCGCCTATGCATCCCATCAACTACTATATCTTCATTGATAAACACCTCTTGATGGATTTTAATACTTCCCTTTTTTCAAGTTTGTTTTCTTCTCAGCTGAAGGAAGTTCAATCCTTGTAAGTTCAGGTGGGGGAGAAATACGAAGTTTCTTAGCTTGGGTTGCCACCCACTGAAACTTTTCTTTTAGGTTTTTAAGGAGCTGATCATTGGACTTGATCTTCACATTGGAACCTAAGTCATGTAGTACCATCCATTCACTGAATCTAAGCATCTTTAGCACAACCTTGTCATACACAGTATGATGATTTCTTGTAATTCTCATACATGGTTCTATGGTGGAGTTGTTAATCCTGTAGCTTATCTTGGTGATGGGTAGAGGGTCTACCATGAATGAAACAGTGATTGTATTCCTCCAACATCCTTGCCCTTTTTGCCTCATATGTAGCCGTCCCTTCTACATGTGCCCTTAGTTCATCAAGTGTCATTAGCTTCTTCAGTCTCTTCTCAGTTTTCTCTTTATCAGCCTTTAATTCAGCCAACCTCTTGATTTCCTCCATTTGCGCTTTAGCTTCTTTAATAGTAAGAGGGCCTTCTCTAGCTGCGCTAAATTGATGAAGGTTTAAAAGTTTTGGTATTGATCCTCCTTGTTCCAAAATAGGCATGAGTTGCTTCATGTGATCATCATTAAAGGTTTGGGCTATGCCCTTTCCTTTATCATCAACCTTTAGGGGAGGAGTAGGGGAATATTTAGAGAATCCTAAGCTGAATAGGTTTGTAGTGTATTGATCATAAGGGATGTTATTGATGATGATTAGAGGCCTGATTAAGTTCAGAGGAGTTAGGAAAGGAATGTGAATGTCATATAAGACAACCTTTAGTTTCTTGATAAGAGGTTCTTCACATGAATGAATTATCAATGCAATTGAGGTCTAAACAATTTGGTCAAATGATTCTTGCTCCCTCTGAGCAGGTGCAAGTGTAGGTACTTATGTGTTTGTAGAATCAATGATAACTTGCTCCCCCTGGGCATGTAAGGGAACATCTTCAGTTGGGGTAGATTGTTGTGGGCACTCCTTCTCCCCCTTAACAGCCATCATGTTAAAGGCTGGTGCTAAGTCCATTAGTCTGACAATCTCCGTTGTGAGCTCCACCAGCTTAGAAATATCAGTTGCATTCTTTTCCACCTTTGTTTGAAGCTGCTTGGCATTGATGACCATGATTTCCCTCGAAACTCTAACCTGGGAATGAACCAGTTGCTTTAAGTATTGTATGAGTTGCATTTGATATTTTGCATTATCTAAGCAACTCATTCACATTCCCAATATGTTTCTTTACATTTCGCTTAACACATTTCTCAAAAGCCTTCTCAAGCTTCTATTGAAGAATGACAAACCTCCGACTCTCCAGCGTGTTAAGAGCATTGAACTCTTTGTTCATAAGTTTGAGTATAAGATTAGGAACTGTAGCCTTTAGTGTCTTTTTCATCCTTTTGTCAAACTTTTGTAGAGATTGCTTGACTCAGTCCTTGATTAGCTCAGGAAGAATATTCTTGATAGTTTCATATAGAAGATCAGGGATTCTTTCCTCAAAGACATCAGCTACCATTTTGGGCATTAATTCATCAAGTTTTTTAGCCAATTGCTGAGATAAAAAGGACTCAAAATTATTCACTTTGGTTTAGGGTTTAGGGTTGTGTGTGTGAGAAATGAGGATAAAAATGAGGATGTTGGTTATATAGAAAACAAGGACTCAAAATTATTCACTTTGTCAATCTTGTCTAGTTAGTTGTAAAAGTAAACAAAACACCAAGTGGTGGTGTATGTGTGGGGGCGGATGAACCATAAAAGAGGGTGGGGGGTGAATCTTTGATATTTTTAAAACTTGTAAATATCTAAGTATGCAAAATGTATAAAGGTACTGTTTAATGCATGCATGTATGCATGCAAATGCGACTTGTGCGGTTTTACGTAAACTCGTAAAATAAGTGCGCGCGACTTATAAAAATATTCACGCGACGAGTATAACATACATGTTATGAGTAGACTAATTTAGTGTAAGGCTGGTACACGATCAAGATGTTTTTGACAGTACGCGGGATAACTTCCTGATTTTTGCTTAAATTGAGTACGCAATTGTTCGTAGTAAAAAAATAATGCAAGTTAATAATAAAAATATTAACCTGAAAAATTGCAGGTTGTCACAAAACACTTCGATTGATTTTTAACAAGGTTTTTTGGTTCGGTCTCTATACCCAACAACCAACTAATTCACAACGTATAAGAAGTTATAAGGTGGTTAAGGTTGGGTATTAGTCTTATGATCCAACCAGAACCAGAAGGATCTACCCAAGGACACTCCATAGACAGAAATAACAGTCGTTAGGTATGATTTGGAGAAGAATGAGAAACGGGAATAATGTTGACTAAGGCATGATCTAACACTGGAAGAATCACAACAAGGTATTAGTAAGGATGTCTTGATAAACATTAAAGTGGTTGAAGAATGAAAAAGAAAAGTTATGTAAATGGTGAAAAGAAAGAAGCCCACCATACACTTTAGGCAGAAACCGAGTCAATTCATATGCTATCAGAATTACAAAGATGATTTCTGGTATTGAAGATAGACATCATGGACTCAGTGATGCATTTCACAAACCTTCCCAGCCATTCAAGTTTCTCTCAAAAGAATCTTGTCTCATTTGTCACGGAGATACAAATGTTATCTATTGACTTCTCACTCTGAGAATATTGATATTGAAAAGGTGGCAGTCTGGTCTAGCCTACGATCACTAAAACCAAAGCGCACTTATTGAGTCTAGACTCTAGAGCCAAAAGAGATCAAATATAAATCTCATTAGTACACAAAAATGAAAAAAACTTGTTCTTTACAACTAAGAACATAAGTGAAAATTAAAGAGTCCTATGCATTATCATCAGATCTTGCCAGAACATTCAGAGTGATACTATTTAGTATCAAACAACACTCTAATAGGTGACATGGGAGATCTTCTAAAAGATTAAACATATGATAACTAGAAATTCAATGTGATCCAGGTTTATGGATTTGACGAGAAACACCTATAATCGTTTTGCTTACTTAACAGTTTGCATCAATGATTTAACTATATTTATTGTTATCCTAACTTGAAAGGGAATTCCGATATAGGAACGGTTGTGGGATATCAAAAAGCTTCGTTAACGTCTCTAGACATGTCAGCTTTAGATAAAAGAGACTTCAAGTTGGAAAACCTGTTAAGGAGATTCTTTCATGAATCGAATCCTGATGACGCGGGAACAATATTTATACTGTGAATCGGTCCTCACAGAACCGAAGGTTAAAGTTACCGAACTTTGATTTGTGAACAAGACACTCGTCCATATCTGTTGTTTTATTGTTAACCCTTATACGTGAAGGTATAGACGATGGCGTAACTACCTCATTCCAGCTCCGTCATAATCATAGTCACATCCTCATACTCAAGCTTCAAAGATTCTAGTAACAAAGATGAAAGCTCAGGTCGAACAAAGATACACTTCTGTAACTCTAATATTCAAACAATTTCCTCAAAGACATCAAGTATATGATTGCAAGTGGATGAAGTCAAATTTACCACTTTAAAAAATGATGAAATAAAGGGGATTGATAGCTTTCAAGACATGTATGAGAATGTTGGTCGGAAAGTGATGATGAAAGATTTAAAGATCTCAGAACTCAAAGTCAAAAGAGAAAGGATCAAGATCAAAGATCACAAAGCATTAAGGAACAAAAACCACCTTTTATCCTATTTTTTTAAAATTAAATATCTCACAAACCGTTAATCGTTACGCAAAACGAAACATACCATCGCGACGAGAATTAAATCATCTTTCTATAGAGGGGCACTTCTATATACTTTCGAAGAACTTTTGTTTCGATTATTTATTTGATTAACGTCTGAAAAATCACATGTGTATTTACGAAATCAACATGGGATTTTGATACAAATCACATGTGATTTTTTCGACGTGAAGAAAAAACAAATTCGGAAAAAAGTCGTCGAAAGTAATATATAAGTGCCCTATAGAAAGATAAAAAAAATACTCGTCGCGATACTTTCGACGAACTTTTTTCCCGATTTTTTTTCAATCACGTCTGAAAAAATCGCATGTGATTTGTGATACAAATCACATGTGATTTCATTAAATCACGTGTGATTTTTTCAGACGTTACTGAAAAAAAAAAACGAAAAAAAAGTCGTCGAAAGTATATAGAAGTGCCCCTTTATAAAATGATTAAAAAAAATACTCATCGCGATACTTTCGACGATCTTTTTTCCTCATTTTTTTTCAAATCACAGTCGGAAAAAATCACACGTGATTGTACACAATCACATTGATTTTTGTCAAGACGTGATTTGAAAAAAAAAAATTAGTTCGTCAAAAGTATATAAAAGTGCCCCTCTATAGAAAGATAAAAAAATACTCGTCGCGATGGTGTATTTTTGGTCGTTTAACGATTTATCGTTTGCTATATATTTGAGTTTTAAAAAAAAGGAGTAAAGTGGGTTTTTTTATTATGATGAAAAAATGAGTGGTTATGATTCACCCATTTGTTCTTTAAGATGACCATGTTCTTTATGGATCTCACCTCCTTTCAAGACATGTATGAGAATGTTGGTCGGAAAGTGATGATGAAAGATTTAAAGATCTCAGAACTCAAAGTCAAAAGAGAAAGGATCAAGATCAAAGATCACAAAGCATGCTGGAACAAGTCTACTACAACAAAGTTCAAGACAAAGATGAAGACTACAAGAGCTCAAAGATATTGTAATTTTAATGACCGCTCCTTTGGGAGAGATTTTTAGCATTAAAATATTTAAGGTCTACAAGAAAGTCACGGACATTATAGATAGGGTCGGTTCTTTATGTCTTATGAACTTTGTAATGAATGTAATAAATTAGTCATGGACTCAGGCTCGAGGTTTAAGCTAATATTGTATACGTTGTGGGCCAAAAGCCCAACCAATGCCGAGCCCGACCCATCCTATTTTACACTAGGCGTCACTTAGGTCTACGTAAGCCTATATATACCCCACTCCTCATGTGGAGAGGGTGTTGGTTCATTTGGTTTGCATATTGAATCCACCATCCTCTTCCTATGCTCTAAACTTCTTTCTCTCTCTACTTTCTTACTTTCTCTCTCTAGAATCATTCTTAGTTTATGTTTGTGATTGTGAAATGATATAGTTTACTAGACAACATATTCGACTATTGAAAATACGACTATTCAGGGGGAGTTTAAATAAATTTTGAGTCGAACCATCTAATCCGTTTATTAAATAGGTCATGATTGGGTTGGAAATAAATCAAGCGGGTCGAACCGTCAACCCATTTAACATTTTTTTTCTTAAATCAAAATTTATTTATACAAGTTAAATGGTTTAAATGTGTCCCACAAACCCGTTTAACCCGTGTAATGTCTCAACTTTTGTATATTAAATGGGTTAAATGAGTCAACACCAAACCCGTTTAACCTATTCAACCCGTGTGACCTATTTAACATGCCAACCCAAGCATATATACGTGTTAAATGGGTCAAATTGGGGTTATGTGTAAATAGGTTAGGTTGACATAATTGACCCAATTATTTAAAATGGTTACAACCTGTCAAGCAGAACCCGTCCGAATTGCAACCCCTACTTGTCAGTATATGGTGGGTTGTCATATTCTCATTAATAAGCTTAACTATCATCCAAGAAGGAATGTGGAGCAAATTTAGGCTAGGCTTAATTGATTAGCAAGTTTTTTGGGTGGTTGGTAAAGGGTTTTTTTTACAATGGTAAAAATATATATTGCACAAACAGAGGGTTCAGGTATTATGTATAACACCGATTTGAACTTGTACGACACAAACACCACTAGTGCTTTTGACCAAACCACAAGAGATCTGACATACCATCTAATTAAAATAACCTATAGCATTGCCATACCTTCTACAATGTTTCGATCCCCTTTCCCCGTGGGTGACCATTTTGGGTACTTTTGTCGAGGCATGTCGCCGTGGACATGAACGTCGTTAAAAGCCATTGTCGGGGATTCTTGGGTTGAATCTGGTATCGTTGATTTAGTCTTATGGAGTTTCTGGGTTGTTAATTTCTTCCTTTTTTAACTCTTTCCTGGTGCTTTAATCTTCGGGGGGGTCTTGTTCTATTTGTGAGTTGATTCTGCGGTTTGCTTGTGTTTTTGGATGTATTTTGTTGATATTCTTAAATTTGTCTTAATGAAAAGCGACAAATACTCACCTCTAAGTCACTAAAAAAAATAAACCCAAAGATGGGGGGGGAAAAAAGAGAAGGAAAATACATACACTAGGAAAAAAAAAATAATTAAGAAAAAAAAAAAACAACAAATACCTCAGTCCTCTAAAAAATTCATAATAAAGAATAAGATCAGGAAAATAATTTGTAGTGTAAAAAAAGCGGGGATAGTCGATACAGTTACTATTTTTTTTTAGGATTAGATATCTGTTGGAAATAAAGAGAAAAAATGGAAAAGTCATCGTCTGGTAACATTATCTACTACGTAAACAAAATAACTCACCTTAAAATGTGTGTGTTGATCCATATTTCGTCCCCCCCATCCACAAGTAGTTACCTCTTCCCACTCTTCCGAGACCGTCACACAAAAGAAGTCCTATCTACGGAACTCGCTCCCACCCCCCCCACCCCCCACTATACACACTTAAATAGGTAAAATTAGTCTCTAGGGCTCGCTGGTTATGGATCTTCCGCCTACGACGTTGTTTTTAATGGGGGGGGCCGCCCATCCCACCCCATCCCCCCTACCCCCCCCCAACCCAACCTCCACCCCCCCCCCCCCCCCCCCCACACTCCCCCCTCCCATCACCATTTTGAGCCAAACGAAAAAAGTGTTAGTTCGGCCAAAACTTTATCACCAGACGACATGCCATGTCACACTGGGGAAAAAATCCCGGCGGAAGGAAGAAAAGAATGAAAAGTTTTCCCTATTAACTTAATGAATTAATTAATTATTAAATGTTAATTAAATTGTCAATACCTTTTTTTCCCGGAGCCCGGAGTAGAGATGTCTCCGGGGAAAGTATTTACCCAGGTAACTTTGTGGGACTGGGGAGGGAGAGAGACATTCCCGATGACATGTACCACTTTCCATCGCCCGCAGTATGGTCACGGTCCTAAAATTCTTACCAAAATCTAAATATGAATTCACAACCAAAACATGATAATCCTCAACACAAAAAACATATTACAACTGTGTACACAGTCACCAAAAACATTATAATGAGCGCAACGACTTTATTATCATAATTAGATAGATACTTAGTAGAGATATATGTATATATATTTGTATATTTATATTGTTTTTTTTATGTATATATGTTAGAGTTATTTTTATTGGTATATTTTTTTGTGTTTATAGAGGTATAGATTTATTATTATGTGTTTCTTTTATCATAGGTATACCAATACATTGGAGGATATAAACTCTCTAAGGGGGGGCTTGCCTGCTTTTCTCTCTTTGCTCTTTCGCTGGGGCTTCCTTTGCGGTCGGGGAGCGGGCCCGCGGCTGTTATCGCTCTTTTTGGACCACTCGCCGCTCGCTCGCTGGCCTCGCGCGTGGCGGCGCGCCCCGCAGAATGATTTTGGGAGAATGCTGCGGGGTCGTGGTCACGGGGGTCTAAGTTCTTTATCCTTGAAGAAAATCTTTTGTGTGGGCCCTCTACGTGTTGAGGGTTTTATTTTGTTGTTATTGTTGTTATGTATACGTATTTTAGTTAGCATAATCATAGTAGAACACTAATTTATAGAAGTCCTAAAAACACCAAAAACATTATCTGAATCTAATTCTCTTAAGTCCCATATAACATGTTTTTATTACGACCAAAATGACGTCCTAATAGACCATAATAAAATAAGATTGTGGCTTTGGGGGGTTCCAATATATGCTCACCCTTCTCTTATATTTTAGGACGCATTCATGAGTCGTTAAAATATATAATTAATTAAAATAGTAAAAAAATTTTATAAAAGGTATTTTTATATGATACAAAAGTCATTAGTGGTAATCAGTTGCAAACATAGGGGGGCATATAATACTCCTATTTGGGAGTACCAATAGACAGAGATAGTACCAATGAAAGAGTCCCAAAAAAAGAGGGTGCTTTTTTAGACGAAATTTTGTAATGTCGTTAAGATTTGAAGTTCATATATAGACCTATTGTCCACGTTAAACCTGTTTAAATAACATATATAAAAAACACTTCATTGTTTCTAAGTAATAGATTTTGCTGTATTCAAATCAAAAAATTGCCCAAAACAGTTACCACACTAAAATTGGTAACAAAAGGGAATATAATTCAATCTAATAATTAAATATTATCATTTCCAAAGAAGGTTTCTAACCAAATTAGATAACAAAAACAGTAGTCTGTCTTGTCTATCTTGGAACAATAAGGAAAGTGGAAAGCACATTTGTTCTCAACTACATGGTTAATTCAACAACAATAAATCGTAAGGATATAGGATGTGTTTGCCGTGGTCATATCGCATCATCGTCACGCACGAGCTCTGCATATTTATAAACAAACCCATATTAAAATAGTTAAACATTTGATCTATAATAAATTAGTTTTATGTAAACATGTCCACAAGTTAAATTAAGTTTATCCATACCGTACACAAAAGGACCGATGCAACAGTTGTGCCATTAACATCTTGATTTTAATTCCGTCATTAGAAAAAGCAGGCTCGAAACGACTCTGTTCTAGTTGGTTCATTGTCCCAAGATTACCTGTTCCAACTAAAAAAAGCCTAATGAATCAAACTTTGTTAAATAACATTGCTTATTACCCATGTAACGCTACAATTGGGTCAACAATATCAGTCAAAAGCCACCTTACAACCAGCTACTACAAAAATATAACGCATCTCAATGACTCGTTTTATGAATTGGTTTCACATGAGTACTATTTAAACATGCAGACAAAAATACCAAATTCCTCAAAATAAAATCATGAGAAACCAAAAGATAGATAGAGAGAGAGTGAGAAACGGCTGGACTTATTCTAAGGTTACTTGACTCAGCACCACTACATCATGGAGCAGAGAACTAAAACCAATCCTACAGAATCTCGCTAAACGCATACAAAATTACAATTATATGAGTCAAAACTCAAAAATAACAAACCAAATAGCCACACAAATTGAAACACTTGGGATTCTGTGTGGTCATATGTTATTGTTAAAAGGGTTCATAGTATCAAGTCACAACAAAGTACCTAAAACTGCTGTTGCAATTAGAGACATTTTCTATATTTGAAATTCATTTCTCTCAAGTCATAATATCAATATTTTAAAAAATTGGTTTTTTGGTTGATCCGATTGAGTAGTAGTTACTGGATCAATATTCAATCGGTATAAATCAAGTCTGTCTTTCTCTCTCTTTTAGAACCCTAGCTACCATCTCTATTCTTCAATTATCCAATCTCCTTTTGATCCTTAGTGTTTGAATTGTATAACACCTGAAATTGGATCAATCAATTCATTGATTAAGCCATAATCGAGCGTGTTAGGCGATCTTCTCATTTGGGATTTAAGGTTTTGATTCTGTTTGTTTTCCCTACAATCTAATTCTTTTTCAAAATCAACCCCAAATTGACTCCATTTCTGTTTCCTTTTCTCCTCGCCTCCATTAAACAAGATACTCCCTTCAATCCAAAGAACTCATCTCATCTGTTTTCATGCGGTATCGATGATTGGCATGTAGATTCGAGGAAGAAACATGGTTATTGATCTTATGAAAGACGGACGTAAGCTAAGATTCGATTTCGGATTTACGTGTCTAATTTCCAGAGACATTTCGGCCAAGGGATCTGTTTCATGCTTGTAACGCTCTCGCGCCCATGGACATGTTGTTGATTCCTTTCATTCCATGAAGAGATCAAAGGTAAGGTAATAGATTTGGATTTGTAAATTTATCAATGTTTCTAATGTGCGACAAGATTGGTGGGTAATTTTATGTACGGTATGGGTGGTCGTTATAAGTTACAAGCAAATAGGCACGATTTGCAGGAGCACACCTTTGAATGGCAGGAAGCATCGTAATTCGTAAGTAAGCGCGCGAGATAGACATGTGGTTTGGGTTCAAGAGATCCTAATGTTAGGCCAACGATATGGGAATAAAGCAGAAAACCAGGGAATAATTCGTTCGGCTTCTGTGTTGAAATCGAACCAGGCCTAATAATTTGTAATCTTCTAATATGATTCATGATTCCTCACCTTTGCTATTGCTTGGATGATGAATGGCTTATCAGCCAATGGTTCTATCTTTGTGTTGCTGATGGGAAAAATTTAAAGTGAGTTAACGCTTATTAACCTTTCTGTCATCCTTCACGATGAGGATGTGATGACATAAAGAAGCTTTATCTTGGTGGGTTTTTTTAACTTTTCTTTTGGGGGAGGGCGGGTGGTTTTTCCTTGGGAATAAACTTTTCCCAAATCCAATAATCTTGTGCTTCCAAAGAAAAATGATTAATCATGCTGGTGTATTGAATTGGTTCATGAACTTGGTAATGCTTAATAATTCTTTTGTGAGCGATATCAGACTTGTTTGGTTGCTATAGAAGGATCCCTATGTGTGCTTGGAACAACCAAGCGCGCTCGAAATTTGTGTCTCCTTGGGGAGTATTGACTCCGCGATTTGGTAGAGGATACTTAGTCGTTGCCGTACAAAAAGCTGTGTGACTACCAGGCTAGTACTATTATCAATGAATACGTACAAACCTCAGTGTTAAAGGGAATGTTTTTTTGGTTTCGAACTAGAGAACTAGAACCATGGTCTCCTGAACTAAGACGATGAATTTTGTGATCATTTCTGATGAGAATTCGTAGGAGGACGAAAAAATTATTCATTACTGGGGATGCGAATGATCATGTTCTGAGGTCTCGCTTCATGAATGATGTATATCAAATACGTTATTAAGAACAAGACCCTCCTATGATTAGGTTATCTGAAGTAGCCTTTTGGTATTTACAAACATTGCTTAATAAGCATGATGAATAAGGAGGCGGGTCAGGATAGGGAGGGATCTTCTCACCCTCCTGGTTTCTCTCAAGAAGGTATAATTGTTGGTGTTAGTGTTTAATATGCCTGTGCATTCTGATATCAGTCCTAATATAGGGGGATCTCAAAATGTTAGTGGCGTTAACCGATCCTTTAGCCTTAAAACTGGAGGATCAATTATGGATGTTATTGAAAACTTGGTGGAAGTCGGACAAACTATGGGATACAACATGGCCGGATGCAAGAAAAACTTAGAGGATATTGTAGCCTCTCATGGATATTCCATGGTCTTTAAATGAATGTTATGTCTTTAAACATTCAAGGTCTTGGCCAATCAGCCAAGAAACAGTGGATTCGGGAGTTAAACACTAAGAATAAGATTAACTTTGTTGCTATTCAAGAAACAAAGTTGGAGAGCATTAATCTTTTTTCTATCAAAGATTTATGGGGTAATTCTTTTTTCGACTTTTCTTTTAGTTCTTCTGTTGGTCTTTCAGGAGGAATTCTATGTGTGTGGGATCCTAATAGCTTTGTTAAAGATAATGCCACCATTTCTGATTATTTTGTGGCGGTTCGTGGTACTTGGCTTTCTACTGCTACTAAGGTTATGTTTGTTTCTATTTATGCTCCACAAGATATCTCTGAGAAGAAATCTCTTTGGGAATATATTACTCACATTATTGATACATGGGATGGAGAATGCATTATTTTAGGCGATTTCAATGAAGTTAGATCAAAACAAGAAAGGTTTGGGACGATTTTTAATGAAACGGCCGCCAATGCTTTTAATCACTTCATCTCTACTGCTGGGCTTATTGATCTTCCCCTTGAAGGATATTCGTTTACTTGGGCTATCAAATCGGCCAAGAAAATGAGTAAATTGGATAGGTTTTTAATTTCTGAAGGTTTACTTCTGAAATTTCCTTCTCTGTCAGCTATTTGTCTTGACAGGCATCTTTCCGATCACAGACCCATCATTATGCGCGAAGTTGTTACTGATTATGGGCCATCCCCTTTTCGTGTCTATCAATCTTGGTTTCACAAGAAAGGTTTTGATAAACTCATTAAGGATTCATGGAGCTATTCAAGTTCTAATGATTCTAATAAGATTATTCTTTTAAAGAAAAAGCTTCAGGCACTTAAAGCTTCAATAAAAGAGTGGTGTAAAGATGATATAAAACGCTCTAATGATACTTGCTTTTCTATCAAAGCTCGGTTGTCTGATCTTGACAAGTTATTCGATAATGGGCTTAGCAACGAGGAGTTAGTCACTGAAAGGATTTCTCTCTTAAAGGAGCTTCATAATTTTAACAAAAGTCACTCTTTAGACTTGGCTCAGAAAGCAAAGGTGAGATGGGCCATTGAAGGCGATGAAAATTCCAAATATTTTCATGGGATAATTAATAAGAAAAGATCGCAACTTGCTATTCGTGGTGTTCTCATAGATGGAGATTGGATTGACGAACCTTGCAAGGTTAAAAACGAATTTCTCATGCACTTTGCCAATCGATTTGAGAGTCCTTCTGGTCCTTGTATTGATATTGATTGTCATTTGTTCAAAAAGCTTTCTTCTGAGCAGGTGGATGACTTGGAGTGTGATGTTACGTTTGATGAGATCAAGAAAGCGGTTTGGGATTGCGGAACCAATAAATCGCCAGGTCCGGACGGTTTCTCATTTGATTTTATTCGTACTTTTTGGGATATTCTTAAGCATGATTTTGTTAATGCGATCCGTGAGTTTTTCATCTCAAGTAAGTTCCCTCCTGGATGTAATTCATCCTTCATTGCTCTAATCCCTAAGAAACATGATGCGAAGTTTGTTAAAGATTACAGGCCAATTAGTCTCATTGGGTGTTTTTATAAGATCGTTTCTAAGATTTTGGCTAATCGTCTTAAGATGGTAATATCTGAGCTTATTAGTGATGTTCAATCTGCTTTTGTATCCAACCGTCAAATTCTTGATGGTCCTTTCATCTTAAATGAGCTTATTTCTTGGTGCAAAGCTCATAAATCGAAAGCCATGATTTTTAAAGTGGATTTTGAAAAGGCTTTTGATTCTGTAAGATGGGACTTCTTAGATATTATTTTAAGAAACTTTGGGTTTGGCATTAAATGGAGAGGATGGATTCAAGGATGTCTTTCGTCGGCTATGGGATCTATTCTTGTTAATGGTAGTCCGACCGCTGAATTTAAGTTCCACAAGGGTTTGAAGCAAGGAGACCCCTTATCTCCTTATTTGTTCATCTTAGTTATGGAAAGTTTGCATCTTTCTTTCAATAATATCATAAATGCTGATCTTTTTAAGGGTATCCGATTTGATGATTCGTTGACGTTATCTCATCTTTTCTATGCTGATGACGCAGTCTTCATTGGCAAATGGGATAGAGCAAACATCCTTACCATAGTTCGTATGCTCAAATGCTTCTTTTTGGCTTCGGGTCTTCAAATCAATATTCTTAAGAGTAAACTCATGGGCATTGGAGTCTCTAATGAGGAAGTTCTTGCGGCAGCTAACATTATTGGGTGTTCTACTTTTTCCACTCCGTTCTCTTATCTTGGTGTCAAGGTTGGGATGTCTCCTTCTAGGAGAAAGGCTTGGGATGAGATAATTGGTAAGGTTTCTAACAGATTATCAAAATGGAAAATTAAGACTCTTTCTGTTGGTGGACGTCTTACGTTAATCAAGTCTGTCCTTACGTCCTTGCCTCTTTATCATATGTCGCTTTATAAAGCTCCTTTGGGTGTTCTTCGTGACTTGGAATCCCTTCGCAGAAAATTTTTTAATGGTGCCGATATAAATGAAAAGAGATTCTCTATGATTAGTTGGAACAAAATTTTGGCTTCTAAACAAAAAGGAGGGCTAGGTGTGTCCAGCTTCTTTGCGCTTAATAGATCCTTATTATTTAAGTGGGTTTGGAGATTTCTTTCGCAGGATGCATCCCTTTGGCATCGTCTTATTGCTGTTTTATATGGCAATCGTTCTCCTTTTGTTCACACAGGTTCGGTTTCCAGTTTATCCCCTTGGAATTGTATCTTGAAAGAGCTCAATTCTTTGTCCGCAAAAGGTATTAACCTTCTTGCGCTTTTGAAAAAGAAAGTGGGAAACGGTGCGAACACTCTCTTTTGGGAAGATTGTTGGATTAATGATGTCCCCCTTAGCAGATCTTTTCCTCGTTTATATGCGTTGGAGCTCAAAAAAGGTATTACGGTTGCAGATAAACTCATTGATGCTTCGTTTGTTGCTTCTTTTCGTAGAAACCCCCGTGGAGGGGTGGAAGAAGAGCAGCTTCACCATCTAGTTGAACTTGTTGGGTCTATATCTTTATCTCCTTCCAATGATCGATGGGCATGGCTTCTTGGATCTTCTGGTGAGTTTTCTGTTCACTCGGCTAGAACATTTATTGATGATATTCTTTTACCTTTTGTTGGTGACGTTACTAGATGGGTGAAAGTGGTTCCAATAAAGGTAAATATTTTAGCGTGGAAAGTTTGTTTGGATAAGCTCCCCACGAGACTTAACCTTTCACTTCGTGGGATTGATATTCCTTCTATTATATGCCCAAATTGTGGTTTAGCTGGAGAATCATGCTCGCATCTTTTCTACTCTTGTAATTTAGCTCGGACTTTATGGCGTAAAATTGCTCGATGGTGGGAAATTAATATTCCAGATTTTTCTTGTTACGAAGAATGGATTGCTTGGTTCAAAACTACTCGGTCTTCTAAAGCTCAAAAGGAAATGCTAGAAGGGGTCTTTTATGTTATGTGGTGGATGATTTGGAAATTCCGCAACCAAGTGCTTTTTGGATCTTCTCATCCGCGTATGGAGCTTCTTTTTGATGATATTGTTTCGTACTCTTTTACTTGGTGTTCCAATAGATGTAAAAACAATATTGATTGGATTTCCTGGATGAAATGTCCTAAATCCATATCCTTGTAATTTTCTAGCTTCTTTCTAGTTTTTTTATTAATTTCAATTTGTCGTTCAAAAAAAAAAAATTCGTGAAATATTCATCAAATAGAAAATATGTAAAAAAAACATTAAGTGATGAACATCTACAATAATAATAGCAAAATATACATAAAAATCATTGGTAAAAATAAAATATATTACTGTGTATATATGGAACACATAGTTGTTGGTAAAAGGTGTAATTTGATTGAAGTGTGGGTTTGTTATTAAGAATGCTTACCTGAGGTTTTCTATGTCTAGTTTTCGGAGAACATATTGGTTGCCACCGGGACGTCCGAATCTTTCTACATCTCCAACTCGTGTAAGACATCCAATATAATATGTGGATATGTGTTAATAATTACGATAAAGTTTATGAATGTGACAGGAAACAAAAGAAAGAAGAGCACAAATGGTGATTACCTGTGAGTGTTGTTTGGTTTTGAGAAAGTGGGTCGGCCTGTTGATTGAGTCTGGAACCCAGTTGATTATAGGCAGTAAAGTTGAAATAGTGTTTTTGGTATTCTTCTGCTGGCATATTTTTAAATTTGGTATACCGCCCAAACTTTAGAGATGTTTGATTTTCTAATGTTTGCTGATATTTACTCGCGGGCACGCACGTGAAATGCGAAATTATGTATGATGCGTCGGCCTGAAGGATGAAGTTAAAGTATGTGATAGCATATGTGCCCATGTTTGCTTGGATAGCATTTCCCTATCTGCAGTAAACATTTTTTGGATTAGTTATAGCGTAATACAATAAAATATTACATGTGAGCATAAGACTTAACTCTCTGTCAATTAGAATACAACAGTAATCCAGTGGGGTTAGTCGTTGTGGTTTTTTGCTGAGCCATTTGCGATACACCCTTGCTTCTAAAATTTTGTTTTGTGTGCCGATGTGTAAGTCGGATATGCAGTTTTGTGTCATGATAGCTGGAAGGTTAAATGTATAATAGTTAATCTTGTAAAATTAA
>BQNB010002797.1:40098-85098 GCA_026074375.1 Tanacetum coccineum
AAGGTAAATTTTAAATAAACGATTTTTCGGCAAATAACTTCGATAAAAGGCCCCGTCTTATGGCTTCGCTTTAGGCCTCCGTGGAGATTGAGCCGCCCCTGATTTTAACCAAAATTTGCGTCTTCATTCAAAATCTTATGCTATGTTATAAAATCAGTTGAGAAGATGGAAATAAAGGAAACTATAGGGTCTGTTTGGTTAGACGTAATGGATTGATAAACGAATGTAATTGACGATGTAATGGAATGAACATAGTAATTGAATGAGCCATTACAATATCATTGACTTATTTAGTTGTCATGTTGAAATGAAATATAACATTTATGCATGTTGTTTGATATGACAATGGACGTTCTAAATAAATGAAATATGAAATCATGTGATTTCATGTCATAATTGAATGAAAACAAAACTAGAGAGTGACTATGTAATAAAATTGATGGTTAAAGACGTAATAAAATGAACTAATGAATATAGCATTTCATTACAAACTCAAAAGAAACAAAATATTATCATTACATTGTAATAAGTTATTTAATTTCTATTTCGATTCATGCATACTAAACGTTGGTAAGAACAACTATATGAGTTCAAACCAAGAAAAAATAGGAAAAATAAAACGAAAATACAATAGATAAAGGTGCAAATTTATACTTAAATTAATTAAGTATACATGTGAAATGTTGCATTTGTGCAATGCATGGAAATATAGAAATAAATTGAATTAATTCTATGGTTTTGTCTTTACATTACTATAGTGCAATATATTATTCTATCAGTGGTATAAATAATCAAGAAGAATATTATGTTTTCTTTATGTTATTGGTGAGAAGATTAAAATGCTGTTGAAGGTGAAGAAGACAGAATGGACATGAAGGAATCGCCGAATCAACGCCGTTTCGGTCTCATGTGACCTACACTCCACGACGTTATATATTAAATATCTATTGAATCAAGTTTAAATTTATCTTCATTTCTATTATTAAATCATAAGCTCAAAACGCATAAGTTATAATGCATATGCAGTTTTTTCAGTCGCGATTTGAACCTGCGATCACCGTTGGTTTATGAGTTACGACATATATACCTAAGTCATTGGACGTTAGATTCCCTGGATCAAAGCATATTTGCGTACTACTATCAACTTTTTACCGGTCTATATACTTTAATCATAAGTTTATGAATTGAGTAACTTTCTTTCAAACCATTTGTTGAAGATTTGCTTGTTTATTATTTTATCATGTATCAAGTAAATAGTGCTTGTTGAGTTAACTCATGACGAAGGTATCTCTTGAATTGAGTTGACTCGTGCATATAGTGATATTAAGAAAAGTCATTGGTAACTTCAAATGACTTTTGGAAATAGTGTTATGTAAGAATGCATGTTCAACTTCAATTTCAAGGTGTGTGAAGATAAACTGAATTAACCAAAACTAATATTAATGTGACTAATCCTGCATTCCTTTATAGAAAAAAAATCAGGCAATAACAATATAAACAGGATATAAACTCAACTTATGTGTAGTTAGTTTAGTTCCACCAATTTGGTGCATGCCAATGTAGAAATTCCCAATTTATGAATAGTAATGATGAGAATGCAAATTTAAAAACAAGGATATTGTAATCATTTAAGTGATAGAATATACCATACAATGAAAACAAGGGCATGAGCAAAGCAATTAGTAAATGCAATATGTAGGGGAAAATGTCCAACATTGGCCTACAATCGTATTAAAGGTTTGAATAATCGATCGAAAATCATAAAGATGGTTGTTCACCTCCTTGAATGTACGTTTGAATAGAGCTACGCCATCCCACTAGGTAGCTATTACGAGGCCCACATCTAGGACTAGAAACTACATTACATCAATCTCAAGACCCAACGCCTTTTGGCCCCTACCTTTTCCAATCGGAGATTATTTGCATACTCTCACTTTTGATTGACACACTATAAACTATGCAATAAACAGTTATACATTTATCATACACTGCTTCATCAGGTTCTACATATGAGTGTGCTAATAAAAAATGAAAGTATCCCAATCAATTCCCTTTCCTTTCCAACTTTTATGTATAAAAACTTGAAAACTGATTTTAGGCCTAAGCTTTAAGTCTAATTTTGTACGTCAACATGTTCATATAGATTAAGCCTAAGTTTAAATCTCTTTATCATGTATTTAAATAATTTTTAATCCCTACAATACAAATTCATATTTGTATCCGTCTGATTTAATCTACCATCAATAGAGCACACCGGAAGAATATCCATATAACCATAACATCGGATAATTGTTGTCACAAGATAAATGTGTTAGTAACCCTAGCATACATACTTGTTCAAAAACTATGTATAAACACACATGGAGTGGCTATCTAAGTAATAATCACACTACTCTAAACCTGTTATGTGATGTATACTGTAAAAGATTATAAATTTCAATTATTAAATTGTATAATAATATATCATTTTGTTGTGTGAAGTCTCATGTTCAATTCTTTATAGTGCAAATGACCTTGAGTGGCAACGCTAATCTCATGAAAAGAGAAAACTTTACCTTATTTTAGTATGTGCGGCGATGCGTTTAAATCCGGGGATTAGTTAGGTCGAAAACATGGTTACTTTTTTAATTATATCCGGACAAAGAGAAGTGAACCATTCAACATTTCAACTATGTTCGCAGAGAGCTGGTTTTAGGCCCAATGACTGGCCAACAAGCCCGGTCCTAACTGTAGTTTCTCCTTTTGTTTTTTTTGAACGACTTTAGGTATTTACTCCTTTAGCATATAAGCTTTAAGTCTTTAACAAAGTGTGTCAGTTGACCTTTGGACTATTACATTGTCTTGAACTTGAACATCTTGAAATTACTTTGATTTTTACGGTTGAACTTGAACTGATTAATTTGGTACTAACAATCACCAAAACTAATCCATTTGGTGAACAATCATAAACAAGGGTAACCCATGTTTGATAACTTTGACCGAGAAACTAAAGCATATAAACTTTAAGTCTTTAAGAAAGTGTGTCAGTTGACCTTTGGACTATTACATTGTCTTGAACTTGAACATCTTGAAATTACTTTGATTTTCACGGTTGAACTTGAACTGATTAATTTGGTACTAACAATCACCAAAACTAATCCATTTGGTGAACAATCATAAACAAGGGTAACCCATGTTTGATAACTTTGACCGAGAAACTAATTGTTTCAATAAGTCCAAGGCAGGGCAGGGCAAGGCAAGGCAAGGCTCTTTCATTATGATCATGTTCAATGGTCTTCCTAATAGACTTTGATAGTGCTCAAGAGTTTTTAAATATAATTTTAATTAATAAAAAATATAATTTTTAAATAAATAATAAAAAAAAAAAAATATAATATTATTTTTAAAATAAAATAAATAGATAATAATAAATAAATAAATAAATAATAATAATATATTTTTAAAATAATATAATTAAATTTAATGTTTAATAATTATTTAATTTTTATATATATTTTTAAATATATAATTAAATATAATTTTTAAATATATAATTAAATATAATTTTTAAATAAATAAAAAAATAATATAATTTTTAAATAAATAAATAAATCTAATTTTAAAAAATATATAAATAAAAATTAATAATAATAATAAAATAATACAAAATAATTAATAATAATAATAATAATAATAATAATAATAATAATAATGATAATAATGATAATAATAATAAAAATTTATTTTTGATGATAAAAATATCAAATTCCATGGAATTATAAACTTTCCTTCCGTTTTAGGATGGAAAAAAAAAAAAATGTTTAATTCCACACATAAAGGAATTTGAGGTATTTCATTACATTAATTCCGCCAACCAAACACACTATGGAATTGGAATCAGATTTTGAATTCAAACATTCTGCCAACCAAACACGTTATGGAATTGGAATCAGATTTCAATTCCATCAGAATCCTGAAGATTCCGCGAACCAAACACACCCTAACAATCACCAAAACTAATCCATTTGGTGAACAATCATAAACAAGGGTAACCCATGTTTGATAACTTTGACCGAGAAACTAATTGTTTCAATAAGTCCTAAGGCAGGGCAAAGGCAAGGCATGGCAATGTCTTTTTTTATTGATCATGTTCAATGGTCTTCCTAATAGACTTTGATAGTGCTCAAGAGTTAATTGTGTTTACAGTCTAATAGTTTGGTTTAGCATTATTCATCACAAATACAAAAACCTATATAGCATTGTATCTATACTATACTTTAAACTAACTTGCAAACAGACCAAGACTTCAACATTTTCTGGATTTTTATTTTAATCTTCCATTCTTTTGCCACTCTGTTGACCCGGGCTGAATGTATCACCTTCAAACTCAGTAACTTAAGCTTGATTGCCTCAATAAAACTTCGGAGCTCGTTACTCCTTTAATAAACATTCTTTTATTTCTTTTTTGCCACATAAAGTACACAACAGTACAACACAACAAGCATGAACCTTCTCAAAACAATTCATATAGCATTGGAGCTAACACATCTGCAATAATTTCTTTCTAGCCATTTGGCAGACTAAAAGCATGAATCATTTTATACAAAGGTATCCATCTCTTGTTGGGCCAGTTGAGTGACCAATAATCTCTTACTAAGATTTGAACATAAGATATCTTAAGTGTAAAAAGAAGTCTCTGAATGAAAGAACATTTAGGGGTCATTTTCAAAGTTCTACCTTAGATAGAAATAAGAAGTCTCGCCACTTACAGAAGCGGTATTCAACAAGTGACGTATATAACCAAAAGAAGATGATGGAGACTGAGATTTGACAATGTCTCACTCATTATCCACTAATCTCCCCAACATAAATGATGACGTATAATAGGCATATCAGGCCCCCGGACCTGGGCCGTACCATTACAATGGGCTCCGGACCAACTAAACAAATAAGCAGGCCAAAACTAAGCCCAGGATCGCACTGGCACGGCCCGAACATAGCAAGGCGGACGCAGAAGGGAATCCGTGTCCGTAGTCACGATTATCGCGGATCCTTGCCCGACAAGAGTCCCACTCTAGCCACTACAACTATAAGCGAAATACTAGGAAACCCTAGTACCAGGCTTCCCTATAAATAGGAGCCCTCTTACACACCACAAGGTACACAATTCTCTGACACTCTTCATCACACACACATTATCTGACAACATAAATACTTACTCTTACGGCGGAGTCCAATCGTGGGGTCCGTCCCCACGGTAAGACTAACGGTTTCTTCTTATTTGTGCAGGATTCCATATCCCTCACTTGCTCTAGTACAAGATCTAATCCACTAATAGCTCATTGGCCCAGACCAGTAAGCCCTATTTAATCCAATCCGTACCCCAACACTTATTTTGTACTAACAAGTTGGCGCCATCCATAGGACCGGAATACAACCGCGTTCCCTAAAATACTCACCATGAGCACTAACGAGCAAACTCCACTTAGCCAGCCCACGTCCGCCGTGAGGAACACGCTAGGAAATGAGCAAGCTCCACAAGACTTGGCCAGGCCTATTTCTGACGAAGCCATGCGAGAATACTATGACAGGAATTACCATCAGATTCTACCAATCATAGCTGAAAAGGTGCACCAAGAAAAGGCGCAGCTAGAAAATCTCAAAGCAGTAAAAGCTCGCCTTAACTTTGAAGAGGCCTCACGACATTCCGAGTTAGGAACGCCGAGTGGAAGAAGGAGCCTTAAGGAAAGGCTGGGACTTAGGCGTGCTCATAGCATTTCCGGAAGCCAGGAACTAATGCACGGTCGTTCCAAATCACCAAGGGACAAGGATCTGGAAAGAAGAATAGTGTTCAAAAGATTGGAGAAATGTGTATTTCACAGGCTAGGACACAATGAGAAGAATGTGTCTGCACATTCGAGAGATTCAAGGCATAAGTCATATCATAGCAGCCGCAGAGACACGGAAAGCTGCTACCAAAGTTCTCACTCCAGGGAAACAGAAATTGCTTCCGAGAAACATCATCGCAAAAGAGCATCCTCGCAAAGAACGGAAGCACTGTCAGAAAGTGAAGGCAGTGCAGGAGGACATTGGAAGTCAAAACCAAAGAAGCAAAAGTCGAGCGTTGAGGACGACCTTTCCCAACCACGGGTATGTGAAAAAACAGATCCTTTCACTCCTCGGATCTGTTACTTTGACTTCCCAAAAACCCGAATGCCTAGTCATTTCAAAACATACGACGGGAGTGAAGACCCAGAAGATCATTTAAAAATTTTTCAAGCGGCCGCCAAAACGGAGCGCTGGGAAATGCCAACTTAGTGCCATATGTTCAATTCCACACTCACTGGCAACGCCAGAGTATGGTTTGACGACTTTCCGCAGGAGTCAATTGATAGTTACGATGATTTAAGGAAAGCATTCCTAGAAAACTACCTCTAGCAGAAAAAATGCATCAAAGACCCGGTTGAAATCCACACCATCATGCAAAGGGACGGGGAATCCACAGAAGAATTCATGCGAAGGTACAAGCTGGAATGCAGGGACGTGAAGGGAGCCCCGAAATGCATGAAAATCTCTGAATTTATGCGCGGAATTACAAATCCCGAGCTGATCAAACGACTACATGACAACATCCCTAAGTCAGTAAATGAAATGATAAGGGTAACCACGACATTCCTCAGAGGAGAGGTTGCGGCCTCTAATCGTGAACGAAAGAAGTTATTTCCGTCATGGAAACACCAAGAGGCCGGACAAAAGCAAAAGTTCAAGAAGGGAAGCTTCCAGAACCAACAAAGAACGGAGCGGAAGCAAGACAGATTCACCCTTCTTACAAAAACACCAAAGGAAATTCTGGCTTTGGATAAAGGGAAGTTTAAACCTCCTTCCCAATGACAACCCCAGTAGAAAAAAGAAACGCTAGCAAATTCTGCGAGTTTTATGGGGAAGTAGGACATACCACTGATGAGTGTATGCACTTGAAAAGGTAAATAGAAGAAATGCTAAAGGCTGGAAAGCTGTCCCATTTAATAAAGAAATTAAAGCAAAATAATGGGAAAGACCAGACAAAGACAGCAAAAAAGGGGGAAACCTCAGGAAAAGACAAGTCGCTAGCAATATTAATGGTACAACCATGGTAGAGGATAGCAAGACAAAGAATTACTCAAACTTTCTCTTCGGAGTCAGTAATTTCTTTTCCACCTCTAGGGGAAGAGGATTGATATGTGTGAAAACACATATCATTTTTATATTAAAAATGTCCCTTAAAAGATGAAATTGTGCATAAAATGCTTGTATATTGCTTGTTTTGTCTTTGTGATTGTGTAGGTATGGATATTGCAAAAATCTTAAGAAAACGGTCAAAACCGGATAAACATGAACACGAGAACGGATAGAGTGCACAAGAGCCAAGGATTTGATAGCAAGAAGGGTCAAAAGTCAACTCCAGTCAACTTTGGTCAACAAGTCAACTATAGTCAGCCACAGGAAGACAAAACCCCCAAAACTTACCAAAAACAACCCCTAGAGTTAAACTAAATTGCAAAAATAACCCTTAAACCCTAACACCGTTATCTTTTTAAAAGATAACGGTCGTTATCTACATATAAACCACACCCTTATAACCAAGCCCAAAACACCCGGCCCAATCCCTATTCCTTTTTCCCGGGCCCAAAGTCAAACCCACTTCACCTGGGTCAAACAAAGATATAAAAACGAAAAAATGGCGCGGGAGTTAGTTTTACTATTCATTCATCCTCCCAAATTTACCTAGCCTCAAAACAAAGGGTTAATTGCAATTGGCAGCGTGGCTCTCTAATTCAAGTAATAAGGAATGACCTGGCAAAAGAAGATGTCACAAAATTCTCTCATTGGTGGAAACCCACAAGGAATGACACGCGGGACATGAAAGAAAGCACACCAATGATTGGTAATTTGCACTAAAGTTAGTGCAAAAGAAGTACAATGAGCCTGACACACGGAATGCCACGTTGGCAATCCGTGTGCTCACTCAATTAATCCAACGGACAAGAGTTGAGATCCAATGATTGGCTTGAATGAAGGGACAAGATCAAGGGAACGTCTAACAAACTTGAGGACCTAGAAGCATCCTCTAAAGGCCATAAATACAAGCTCACGCCTCACACACATCATCTTCTTTTCTCATTTTTTTAGTTTTTAGTAGCTTAAGTAATTTTTCATGTAATTTGCTATTAAGCTTTTGTAATTTCAATTTCAAAGTTTTGTAACTCAGTTTTTAGTTAATGAAATCAAAGTTTACTTTTACATAATCTGTTTTTTTACTTATAAGCTTTTAAAATTCCAACTGCTTTTTGCTAACTGTTTCAAAAGCTCTTCATAAGCTCTCATTAGCTCTTTGAGTCTCTAAGCTCAAATTGAGCTCATAATAAGCATCTAATCTATTTAAACTCTTAAAATCAGATAAATACCTTTGCTAAATGGATTTTGAGCTTTTGGATGATAAGCTTACAATGGAAGAGCTTATTGGACTTTACTAGCTTATCCTTGTGATAAGCTAGAGCTTGTAGACAGCTCCTTGAGCATTTATAAGCCTTTGTTTAGCTAAGGCATTTGTAAGTTCCAATTTACTCTTTCTGTCTTAATTTTCTAGCTTAATAGTTGCTTATTCTGCTTATGATCTTGCTTATTTGTGCTTAATACTGTTTCATTATGCTTATTAAGTAATTTTGATTATCTGTCTTTGAGTTATATAGTTTAGATCTTAGTTTTCTTAACTTTGTCTTTTAAATCTGTCAAAAAACCAAAAATATTAGAATAGCTTGTAGCTTATAGATTCTGGCTTAATTGCTTATTGTTATAAGTTCAATATAGTTGTTTAAAGCTGTGCACTATCTGGTTATTAAGTTTTGTCCACTAGAATTAAATTTCATAAGCTTAATTTGAAATGAAAAAGTTTAAAGGGGTGTTTGGGTCAACAGTTTTAACCACAAGTTAGAACTGCTTGTGGTCAAATTGACCTTTGATTGTTGATTTCAACTTCATAAATAAGTTTGTTTAAGTTGGATTTATAAGCTAAGATTGGTTATATCAAGTCTTTTTAGGATAGGTTAAGATCTGTTAAAATTAGGATGAGGAGTATAAGTAATTTTCAGCTTAATTAGTTTCTTGTCATTAGAATTGTGTTCATTGCTCTTAGATTATAGTTTTATAAAGGTTGTCATCTAGTTTTTAGACTGTAATTGTTGGATTTTGAGTTTTGGTTCAAAATATGCAAACTGCATCAGCAGTATTAACTCACATCAGGCCATTTTCAAGTTGAATTTTCAGAAGGCTAAATTAGTTTTTAGATTTTAATTTTCAGAATCAAAGTAGATTATAGGTCATAGTTTAGGTGTTTGCATTTAGTTTTTGAAAATTAGTTTATTAAGCAATCTGTTTTAAGCTGGCAATTAAGCCATTTGTCTTTTTGAAATCCAAAAACCAACTCAGTATGTTCTGAGTTTCTAGGCTATTTTCATTTAGCTTTTTCATCAAACACTTTGATTTCAAAATCATTTTCAAAAGCAGTTTTAGGTAGCTTATTAGCTCTAGTTTAAGCCTGCTTAAGTCATATCCCCATAAGGATCCAATAGCTTATTGAAAAATAAGCTATTAGATCCCTGCTGGGACTGTTTGGGTCTCAAGTCTTGTTAAGTGCTTAATTTAGTTTTATAGCTTATTTCTTATTACTTTTGCTTAATTTTTATCTTAATTAGCTTATTATGTTAGTTTAAATTAGTATTGAGCTTATTAAGTCAGTAGGGTTAGCTTATTAGCTTTTTCATTGAAAACCAAAAAAAAATTATTAAGACAGTAGCCTGTAGCTTTTCATTGTGCTTTTTAAGTGCTTAATTAGATTTCAAAATGTTTTCTGTAAATTGATTTAAGAAGCTTGTTAGCTGAGCTTTTTAGTTGAAAAAAAACTTTTAGCCATAAGGATCTTTTTGTGGGTTTAAAATTAAGCTCAAATAAGTCCCTATGGCCTGTTTTGTTCTGTCAATAGTTAAAAGAGCTTTTCTGGTTTTATAGCTTATTGCTTGTTCTTTTCTAGTCAAATTTAGCTTATTAGTTTAGGTTTAGCTTAAAATTAGCTTAATTAGTCATAGGGATTGCTTATCTTAGTTTTTGAGCTTATTAAATTTAGAAAAATACCAAAAACATAGTTAAGTATTTGGACCAAATCGATATATACAGTTGTCAAAAGTGTGATTTCATATTGAATCTAGCAAAGTCACCTACCAAGAGCTTGTTTGATGCTTGGCTCAAGCAGGATTTCCATCTTCATTGTGGGGAATAATTAGTATCACTCGGATGTTTCTGGCATATATCCAATGATATTGCGTTTGGACTCTTGTAACAGCTTGTGAACTTGATGTATGTTCATAAATGTTCGTGGTTTGAAATGGAATGTGTTCCTAACGGATTTCTTATTGATCTCTGGGCTCTAGACTCGATTAGTGGCTATTTTGGTTTTAGTTACTCGGTGGCTGGAGGCATATTGCCACCTATTCATTCAACAATCTCGGAGTGAGATATCAATAGAATAACGAGTGTATCGCAGTGACAATAATGAGACAAGTTTCTGTTGAGAGTAAACCCCGAAATGGTATGTGAAGGGGTTGTGCATTGCATCAATGGGTCCATGATGTCGTTTTTCAATGTCAGCAATCAACTTGTGATTCTGACAGCATATGTATTGACCCGGTTTCTGCTTAAGTTGTGTGGAGGGCTTCTTTCTTTAGACCCTTTTTCCATACATTTCTTTTTCATTTCTTCAACGCCTTCAATGCTTACCAACGACGTCATACTTTCACCTTGTTGTGATTGGTTCCAGTGTTAATCATCTTTGTCAGGCATTTTTCCCATATTCATTCATCTCCATAATCATTACCTAAGGAATGCTATTTCTAAACTTTGGATTATCATGGGTTAGATCTTCCGGTTCTGTTGGATCATAGGATTGTTTACTAACCTAACCACCTTATGACTTCAGAATCGTCGTGAAAACTAAGATGTTGGTTGGGTATATAGTTCAAACCATAAAACCTTTTCTTCAGCAATTGAGATCGAATAGATCATATTTTAATTACATTTTTCTCCCTTATTTTAAATAATATAAACACAAATTTTGTTTTAAAATACCTAGTGATTAATTATGTCTTTTAAAAAAATCTGTGGGAGGATAATATTATTAGCATGAATGGTTTGACATTTGATAATGTTTTGAATACAAAAGAATTATCGTTTTGTTGATGTATCCAAGACATTAAACTTTATTTTTCAGTAAAACTCCCCCTCAAAAATTGGAACAATTGAGAAATTGTCGTCTTTTTGAAAACTTTGTGCGGGTTGGAGTGTTGTAAACACAATTTTGAAGATTATGATTTGTCATGGAGAAATTCTTGAAAAAATCGTTGTTCAACTTTTTGAAAAACCAGATGTTAGAGGACTTCTCTTTTAACTGGTAAGGGTTAAGCGCACAAACGTACACACTATCCTTTTCTTGAGCTAAGAACATTGAATGTCTTTTATGAACAGCCTCAAGGCCGAGAAACATAATTTTCTCGTTGGGGAGGATAAGTTATTACACTTCTTTTGTGAAGTTCGGGTTTATGTACTGATATTTGCACATAAGCCATTTAGAAAATTAGAAATGACATGTTTTCGAAAAACGATTGGCAAACTCTCGCTGATACTTCATTTACACACCCGTGTCAATGTTAATCGACATTTCTAAGCACGTAAATGTTATCGATTCCAAGAGTCATGTCGAGAAGAATCTTTTTGGAAATTTTCTGTTTTTTCAGATTTTGTATTTATATATATATATATACCTGTTGTCCTCAGCATTCTAAGAGGATGGTGGAATAGTAATCCCAAACCTTTGACGTGATGTAGCGGTCTTGTTTGCTTAAGGAACAACTTTTGGAACCAGCTTTGAACTTGACGGTTCTTTGCTGTGGTAGTGTTGGTCTTGAATTCCGAGTTCTGAAACGGTTATTGATTCAGAAGTCAATTGATGATGATCGAGGCCTGAACTTGTTGTGAACAGACGTCATTTCCATGAAGACCGAGGCTTGATCTGTTCTAATCAAACGTCTTTTGAACATTGAGGAACGGGGCCTGAAGTGTTATTTTCAGCAGACGCCATTTATCGTTGTGGTGCGAGGTCTGAACTGTTGTGATCAGACATCATTGCCATGAAGACCGAGGCTTGATCTGCTGCGATCAAACGTCTTTTGAACATTGAGGAACGGGGCCTGAAGTGTTATTTTCAGCAGACGCCATGTTGTTGTGGTGCGAGGTCTAAACTGCTGTGATCAGACATCATTTGACATTGAACGACAGATAAGGCATTTTTGAATGCTGGTTTCAAATGTCATCGAAGATTTCATTCTTTTGTATTAACCAATTCTGTACTGGTTTCTTATGATATCAGAAATTACAGCAACCACACTCTAAGATTTTCCTGCCTTTTCATTGTATATTAGGGCAGTGCATTTAGGTCAATTCGTTGTTGCTTTTGACCATTGAATGACGTACCTGCACTTAAACCCAGAGTTTGTTTGCATGCATGAATATGAGGGATATCTACTATTGAACCATGCGCGGGTTCACTGTCAACCTTGTTTGTGCTAAAGGCGAATATCTTTCCAGTAGGAACCCATCTAAGACCAATCGTCTTGAAAATTCTACCCGTCGGTTTCCAGCTAAGACAAGATCTAGGAGTCATTGTTTTCTCAGGGACAGTGGTAGTCTTTTTGTTTGAGAACCTATGTCCTGTTGGGATCTGTCTTTCTGGTTTCTTAGATGCACTTGACTTTGCTACGGGCATATATCTCTTTGTTGTCTTATGGGATTTTGCATCCTTATTCTGTGCAGAGGCACGAGGATTTAACCTTGAGAGGTATTCTAAGACGCATTCATCATGATTTGCACTGTAAAGGCACTTTTTGCATGTGTAGGGATTGCAATTCATTGAACTTCAAGAAAGCTTTTGTTTCCTATCGTTCTCCTAAAGTGAACATCTTTGTTTGAAACCGATTACTCATTGTATGCTCCAATTCCTTGGCCACACACTACCCCCCAGCTTTTGGTTTGCAACCATTTAGCAGTGTTTGGTAATCTAGCAGGACAATCATACTAGGTTTTCCTTCACTTCTTTGTTTTTGATGTTGTGCCACTTCTTAGCTTTCTCTAGGTCAGTTGTTATGAACCCATGTCATTGAGCTCTACTTTTTCCTTGCGTGACTTGATGTGACACATGAGTTGGGCAATTCTGAGAGGGGGCCAGGTGCAATCACATTGGTGTTTCGAACTGCTTGTTTTCTAATCTGAGGCAAATTCTGTTGAGTGACTTGTTTAAACAAACCATCTGACACATTAGTTTTATTAACCGACTGTTTCGTTTGAAAACTTCTCATTTCAGGAGAATTTGAATGTGGTCGTCGGTTTCCTAAAATGGTGGTTTTGGAATTCGTGAGCACATTTGGTGATCGAACAACTGATGGTTTATTCAAAATGAGTCTCCATAGACTTTTCCCTTGCATGTTCTTGATGAGTTTCTTTAACTCACTTTGATGGCTATGTTCTTGTCCTTGCATTTGAGCTTTCAAATCTTGTATTTTCATGATATTGTCACATTCTTTTCGGAAATACTTAGGATCCGTTTTCTTTGCAAACTGAGTTGTTTTTCATTTGTTTCTTTGTACATTGTTGTAATGCAAGTTCAAGAGAAATCGAGTGTTGCTCAAGTTTTAGAAAATTTTTAACAAATTATTATGAACTTCTTTGTTAACAGATTCAGTTTGTTTCGAAAGCTTTTGTGCAAGACATTCACATTCTTTGACTTTATGAAGATACAAGCATTGTAATTCAGTATTAGCATTTAAATCAGACAGAGAATGCAAATACGAACATGTAACATCTTTAGACACACACTCTTCGAGAAGTAGATCCCTTATCATGTTTGAAATAATCAACCTTCGTTGATTCAAGTTCGTCATCTCCTTTTCAAAGGGAGTTTTACGTACTCCAATGTCATGCATTTCTCTTTTGAGTTCATGAAACAAAACCTAATGACCTGTTCCAGTATAGTTTTGTCTGAAAGAGGCATTAATAAGGTTTTGATCAAAACTTCCATACTCTTAGCAGTTGGGTTAGGAAATGCACTATTAGTATGATTAGACCAAGTTTGTTTACAAATTGTTCTAAAATGATTGAAGTTGTTTGTCATTTCGTTATAAACTTGTCTACTTTTACTAATGGATTTAGAAACGGGTAGAAAGGACACGTTTTTAGGCAATGGTCCTTGGGTTTTGTTCTGTTAAAGTTTTTCTCCACATTGTCTTCTAAACTTCTTTAGGTGTTCCAAATGATCAAGATAGGTTTTAGATGGTGGTTTGAATGTTTCATAAAGGACTGTTTTGATATGTGTAATAATGGGTTTTACTTTGTTCTTTATCCAAAATTTTGATATACTCTCCTTTTCAAGAGTTAACTGTCTCTTCCCTTTGGGGCTCATAATCTGTTTGCAAGGATCTGGAAAAGTATCATATGGGATATCCCCCCCCCCCCCCCCCCCCCCCCCCCCCCCCCCCCCCCCCCCCCCCCCCCCCCCCCCCCCCACACCCCCCCATTTCAAACGAGGCTTTTCAGATTGAGCTATATTGAGGTACTTTGATATTAGCAAAGGTTTGATCTACCCTCTTATACGTTGCGCATTTGTGGTAGACTAAACATGTGATTGTCTGAATTGATGATTGCGTTTATAAGAATTTCATTTAAAACTTTATTTGTTTGTCCATTTCATTCATAGTGTCAATGTCTTTTCCTTCCTTTAACCTTTTAAATTCCGAAAAACCTTACTTTTCTCTTTGAGTTGACCTTCAAATTATGACTAGTTAACTGGGACTCTTTCTGACTAGCTCATCGTGTTCTGATGACAACTGAAATTTCATAGGCTTTTAGTTTTTTAAACCCTTGTATATCATTGTCTTTAAGAGCTATAGTCCTAGAGTTTCATTTAACTTTGTTTGAAGTATTTTATAATCACTCGTTCGGTTCACATTAAGGAGTGTTGATACTTCTCAAGCTCGTCTGTTTGGTTGAGTGCACAGCAGGACAACTATCTCACTGCTAGGGAGCCTCCCTAGAGCCCTACTAGTCTCATCAAGGTTAGTTTTGCACCTTTCCAATTCTTAAGTCAATGATGCCTTTGCTTTCTTTAATTGCTTTAAAATCTTTTTGTTTTCCTTAGTATTAAGATCGTTAAATTTGAATTAAAATTAGCATGCGCAGTCGCTCATCAAACACTTTCAGTGCCATCATCACCCCCCCCCACGTCCCCCATCCCTACTCAGCATTTCCCCGAATTTTGATCATTGATTATCATTAGTACATGTATTTGATGTATCAGGAATGACATTGCTATCATCTTCTCCAAAACATATGTGTCGTAATGGATTCAAGGTTGCTCAGAATGTCGTCTCACATTGGCAAACACATCATTTTCATCATGGTTTTGTACCTGTTCCAATGGCTGACTAGTAGAACTGGATTCTTCAGGTGAGACCTCCTGAATCTTTGCCATGGTACTGTAATGTGGCTGCAATTTTTGTGTATCAATATCTTCACTGATACAACCCTCTGCTTGTTTCATCTCCTAGTGAATTGTAAACCGATGCTTGAACCTCTTGAACCATGCACTGGTGAATCTGCAACTGTCTTTCACTCTAACTTTTTCATCGTTCATCTTAAGCTCTTGCTCATGACTTTTTATTTGACTTGCTCTTTCTATTATACATTGCTCAATGGAGTTCATGTTCTGGATGATTGTTTCCTTGAATGTTTGAGCTGTCATTTTAGTGTAATCTCTGAAGATTTCTCTTACTTCTCGATCTGATGAAAAAGATCTTGAATAAATATCGAGAGGCTTTAACAAGTCAGAGTTAATGAACCTTTCAAACTGTACTTTGATCACACTTAGAGCGGATTTGGAATCCATCTCGTGAAGTGTTTCTGCATTGAGAAGTGTTTCTAAGTTATTCATGTGTTGAGATAACTGAAACTTGAAGGTTCTGACACTATCACCAAAGAGTTGTGCAAAAGCTTGTTGATACAATATACTCTGTCTTTCGAGAAGTTGAGTGGTTGATTTAAGTGCATTTAATTTGTTCAAGGAGTTTTCTTTGAAAATCTTTGCTTGCATCTGCAGTTTCTGTATCTCTGGTTCCTTTAAAACTGAACCCGAAGATGAAGTAACCTTTGTTCCCATTTTATCGTGAATTATGAAGTGTGAAAATTTTGTTGGATCTTAAGTGGATGTGATGTGATTGAGGTTGTGGTTGTGTAAGCAATTCACGTTCACGGGATTTTACACGTCTATGATTCAAAACTGTAAATAAATCAAAGTATTTTAAAAATCAATAGAAAACCGTGACATGTTTGCTTCGGATATCAGCCGCCAAGATTTAATTGTCATAAAAACAAGATTGTTGTCTGGCTATGGTTTATAGCTGATTGTGTAAATAGGCTCACCAAAACTGAAACGGGCCTAAAAATACAGATGGGGCGTGAGCTAGAACATAAAAACAAGTGTAACACCCAAATTCAAAAAAACTGGAAAAATGTCAATTAATATCATAGTAAACGATGGTTTTTGGTCCTCGAAAATCCTTAACTTAGCTAAGGGTGGATTACGGTAAATCCGTTCACGTTTTTCTCTTCGATTTATTTGAAGAGGTCAACGGGCTGACGGACTTACGGATCAAAAGTTTATGGCTGTTTTACTGAAACCCTTTTCTGTCAACAAGATTTTTAGATCAAAAGCAATGCACTATCTTAACCAAAACGCATGTTAGTGACTTTTGAATCAAAAAGCCACCATGAACTTTAACAAAACGCCAGTTGTTAGAATTTGGTCAAAAACGCAATGAAATGTAAGCAAAAACGCAACGGACCAAAACGCACTGGTTCAAAAGCAATGGTCAAACGCAATGGTTCAATAACGCAATGATTCCAAAACGCAAGGTCCAAAACGCAATCGGTCAAAAACGACTAAGTCAATTTTATATTCAAACAAATATCCAAAAACGCTAACATAAAAAATTTCGAAATAGGGTTTTGATTATTTTAATATTTTAAAATTTCTTCTAACCAAAACGCAATGATTGCGTTTTGAACCTGTTTAATAAAAAATCAAAACGCAACAAAAAAAATCAAAACGCAACAAGAACTTTTCCAGTTTGTCAAAACGCAACCTAGAAAAATACGACTTTTTCCACTAAAAATCGCCTTATAATCACCCTTTTTGACCTTTTAACTTGATTTCTCTTGCACAATTAGCTACCTTATGCCTAGATCTTGCTTAATAACATAAACATTCACACATCTAAGCACAAAAATTCGGGTTTGATTTTTTTTTATGACTTCCTTTTTGACCCCAGATTTGATCTTGTTGAACTCACACGAATCAATACCACGAATCTCACGTGGCTCTGATGCCAATGTAGGATCCCGTTAAACACCTTCACTTCATACATTCGATCACGGAAATCGGAACTAGAAATGAGGGGAATGGAGGAGTTGTTATAGAGAGAGGAAAAGAATACTAGAGAGAGAAATTGAGAGAGAGAGAAAAGATATTTCTCCCTAGAATTTTGAAAACTTCTTTTCCAAGTGGAAAAGTTCCTTATATACCCCGACACTTAAAAGTGACGTGCGGGATATTTAACTAGGACCCGGGCTCGGGTTTTGCTTGGGATTAAACCCGAAACATATACAATATTAGATTAACTATCGAGCCCGATTCCCGATACTTTCCTATTACAACGTTAACTAATTGATTGACCGAGACTTAAATACATAATGAACGAACTTCATGTTCGACTCAATATTTTGAGGCTAACAGCATTAGATTAGGAAGACAGCTTAAGTACAATTTCAAGCTTCATTTTCAGTAGGGTTAAAATAGCATTTAGTTTTTGATTTTCAGATTATAAGTAGCTTTTAGGTCATATTTCATTAGTTTAGATTTAGTTTTCAAAATTTAGCTTAATTTGTCATCTGTTTTAAGCTTTTAAATAAGCATTTTGTCTTTTCATTTTTCAAAACCAAACTCAGCATAAGCTGAGTAAACTGTCTGTTTAGTTAAGCTTTTTCAATAAGCTATAGTTTTCCAAAGTCTTTGCAAAGTTTTAAAAAAAACCAAGTTTCACTTTTTAAAAAGCTTATTTGCTAGCTTAAAGAGAAGCTCAAAAGTCTGCTTAGGGACTGTTTGGTTTATAGTTTTTATAACATGTGGATTTTCAATGCTTAATTTGTTTTCTATTGCTTATTTCTTTCTAAACATGCTTATCAGGTTATCTTAGGTTAGTAAGAGCTTAGTTAGTCCTTGCCTTAGCTTATTGTGGTCTTTTAGCTTATTTGGTTTAAGAAAAATACAAAAAAATGAGTTAAGAGTTTCTGTCAAGTTTTAAGCTGTAAAACAGCTTAATTAGGGCTTTTCATAAAAAATTTCTTTTATTAAAAGTGCTTATTTTTAGCTTTTCTAAAACTTTGCTTTTATAAGTTTTTAAAAATAAAAAAAAGGGGGAAGGTGGAAATCGGGGGTGAGCAAGACTCGAACCCCCGACCTCAACACCCTCAACCCCTTTTATAACACACACCACACACTCACTACCACTGCGCCCTGGGGTCTTTTTCGTTATACATCTACACTATTTAACTTTTATATACGTTTTTCCCTCATAAGCTTTATAAGCTGTTTTAGCTTATTACACAGCTTATTCGATAAGCTGTGTAATCAAGCTTATTTTTCCTAGGTTCTAATTAGTATAAGCTATTTTCTGTATTTTTTCTAGAATTTTTATAGATAGTTTAGTATTTTTAAACATTTATTTTTATTAAAAACTTTAAAAAATCATAAAAAATAGAAAAATAATCAAAAAAATATAAATCTTTTTTAGAAAATTTTCTTTTATCATAAAGTTTATAGGAAAATTAGTTTTGCTTTCGTAGGGTTTAATTTGCAAAATTTCGATTTTTAAAGAACGGGATTGATTCCCGTTCTCATTTTTCGTGTTTTAAAGCTCATTTCAAATCCGTTTTTGTTCTAGTTTTCTTTAAACTTACTTTTTAGTCAATTAGAGTCCATTTAAAAAGAAAAATTCATTTTAGGTTTAATTTTGAAAAATTAGGTTTTTTAATTGCTATTTAGGGTTCCCGTTTTGCGTTTTTAGTTAAAGTTTAATTTCCCGTTATTTGTTTTTGTGCTTAATTGTTATAATTTGCTTATTTTTAATTAGTAGAAGTAGATAATCAAATCAATCTTTGTTTCTAATTCAAATCATTGTCCGAACAACAAACGTGGTTTCAATTTCACAAATCGTTGGGGAAACGACCCGGGAATCATACTTCCCGGTTTATATACGTATTATATTATATATATTTGTGAAGATTTTCCTTTTTACCTTTGTCCTCAAGGGTAATTTGGTAATTTTCCATCATATTATATATTTTATTATTACGTGTGTTGGTTTACTACGAATCAGAAACCGACACAATGAAGAAGCTGACGAGACAATACTTGAAGGAAGTAGTCTCGAGACATGGAGTGCCAGTTTTGATTATTTCTGATCGAGACAGTAAGTTTACGTCTCATTTCTGGAAATCGTTGAACGAAGCCCTAGGTACTCAATTGGATATGAGTACGGCTTACCATCCACAAACAGATGGTCAAAGTGAGAGGACCATCCAAACGTTAGAAGACATGCTACGAGCATGTGTGATGGACTTCGGAAAGGGATGGGACAGACATCTACCATTGATAGAGTTCTCCTACAACAACAGCTATCATACGAGTATTAAAGCTGCACCTTTTGAGGCGTTGTATGGTCGCAAATGTCGTTCACCTATCTGTTGGGCTGAGGTGGGAGACGCTCAGCTTACTGTCCCATAAATTGTTCGTGAAACAACGAAGAAGATCATTCAAATCAAGCATCGTCTACAACCTTCATGTGATCGACAAAGGAGCTACGCTGATAAGAGACGTAAGCAATTGGAGTTTCAAGTTGGGGATAAGGTTATGTTGAAAGTATCGCCCTGTAAAGGAGTGATACGTTTCGGAAAACGGGGAAAGCTGAACCCTCGTTATATTGGACCTTTTAAGATTCTAGCCAAAGTTGGAACGGTTGCATATCGACTTGAGTTACCCGAGAAACTGAGCCGTGTTCATAGTACTTTTCACGTCTCAAACCTTAAGAAGTGCTTGTCCGACGAACCGCTCGCTATTCCGTTGGACGAAATCCACTTCGACGACAAGCTCAATTTAATTGAAGAACCGATTGAAATTATGGACCACGAAGTTAAAACGTTTGAAGCAAAGTCGCATTCCAATCATGAAGGTCCGTTAGAATTCAAGAAGAGGTCCCGAGTATACTTAGGAGTGAGAAGACCAAATGCAGAAAAAGTACCCTCATCTCTTCGCTTACCATGAATCCGCGTCTCATGCTACGTCTTAAGCTTTGAGGACAAAGCTTCATTAATAGGGAAAGGATGTGACACCCCGAGAATTTTTGTTCAATAAATTAGCCGTTTCCGTTTAGTAACTTGAATTTTCGAGGTTTCGTTTAATATTTACTGTAACCAGAAGTATTCGCTCCTTATTGTGAATCGTCTCTGGGAGCGAACCGGGATGCCTAACGTTGTAGTATTTTGGCAATAACTGCATTTTTAAATTTTATGGCAATATATAAAATTTCATAATTTTCGGTGATATCGTTATTCGTTTCGTTACTTGCGTAAATCGTGGTTTACTTATAACATGAGCTTTTGCATGCAAGACTTGGAAATTAAATCAAATGGGAAGCACTAGCCAAAATAAATTGGATAAAATTACTTTGGTCCCCTCACCATGACATGCATACTTCCTAACCTACAATCAACATGCACCCTTGGTGAACAAGTTTGAATTCAAATCAAATAAAAACAAGTCTTAATCACATGTTTTGTGCCAACTTGAATTTGATTGGAGGATTAAATTGGTCCCCCTCCCCCTCATTGTCTCTTGTCCATGACACACACACACACACACTTTTAGTGTGTGAAGTAAACTTGTGTTATATAAATTTTGTTGCTTCGATTATTTCATTCATAACACACATACTTGTATTTTTAGCTTTCTTTTTTCTTGCTCTCCCTCTTCCCTCTCTTAAAACCCCGATACAAAACCACCCTTTAAGGGATTCCCATTTCTTTGATTCTTTTCAAGATCTCCATGTTTTCTTAAGTTCATTTCCAAGAGTTTCTAAGGTAGATCCAAATATTGGTTGGTTGATTTTCAAAGTTTTCCCAAGATTTTAAAATTAGGGTTTCTAATTTTATAAGTGGGTTTTATAGATCTAGTCATTTTAGGAATAGATCTTGTGATTCTCTACTTGTTTTCTTCTTTAGTAAGTATTTCTTGGTCATCTCTTGCTTCATTTCTTTTATTCCTTTGAATTATTTGTTCAAGTTTAAGAATCATGTGTTTGTGTACTTTTCTAATAAGAATGAGAAAATATCCTTGACAACTTTTATAAACAAATGGAAGTATGATATTTGTTGTTTTATAAGTTATGGTGAGATGAGTTGAAAAAAGTGTGTTGAACAATAGAATAAAGGGATTAGGATTAGATTAAAGTGTGAGTTTTGTTGGTTGTTTGGTAAGAGACAGTGAAGGATTAGCCTAGAATAAGCACTATAGTGTCGTTTTGGTTGGGATTTTTTAGGGAAGTTATTTATGAAATGGACATTGGTTGTTGATCCGGATTATGTTTGAGGTTTTAGTGACCTTATGAATTGTTCTTCATTAGGCGTTAAAAGTAGTTTTAAAAGAGCTTGGTTTCGAATAGATGTTTGTACTATGCACTTTAAAATCGGACATATAACGGCCAAGTTATAAGCCAAATGCAAACTTGAAATATTTTTCGGTAATTTAAAACCAATTTGAATAGTGGGCTGATGTGAATAGTAAAAGGGGTTTTTGGACACTTTCAGGGAATTTTTAGAATTTCTAAACGTCTAGCGAAATCATATAGTACACACAAACACACACACAAACTTATATATATATATAATCCATATATTATATTTATATAGATATATAATATATAATATATATATATATGTATATATATTTATTTTATATTTATATATATTTGCGATCATTTGATGACGTCATTAACATATTTTTGGAAAACGCGATATAAAAGTTACTTAAAAATTAGAAAGTTTGGTAAAACATACGCGGATCGGACTTGGTAGTTTATGGATTATGGTTAGTTTAACGAATTTTGAAAATTTGGAAACTAACAAATATAGGGGACGGTATTAACGTCTTGAAACTAAGAACTTTCCTAATATTGAACTTTCTTAAAAGTGTAATTTTTGGATGGACGCTCTCCAACATTAACGAAAAAATTGTAATTTTATTTGTCATAACTTTTATTAAACAAACTAAGGCACAAACACACATGGATGTATTTTCTCTTGAAAGCATATCGTACAAGTTTCGGTTATCTTTCGTTTACCTAAGACGCGTCGTTTATTTAGGTCGCGTGTAGGATTCTTCGGCTTTATTTCTTCCTCGTTGATTATCGATTCACCACTTGCTTAAGGTGAGTTCATAGCCCCACATTTTTTTTTTTTTTTTTTCTTTTTTTATTTTTTTTTTTTTTTTTTTTTTTTTTTTTTTTTTTTTTTTTGTTTTTTTTATTTTTTTTTTTTTTTGCGTTTTTTTTTTTTTTTTTTTTTTTTTTGTTTTTTATTGCTTATTTTTTTTTTACTGATTTTAAATTGCTTTTACTTTGGGTTGAGAAAACAGTGTTTGCTTTTAAAATTTGGACACAAGTTCTTAACGTGAGTTTTACATGTTTATGTGTTGCCTTTGTTTCGCTTACAAACCACTATTGCCGAATTACTGATCATGACGTTTAGTCATCGTATGGCCAAATTGGATAGGTTTAAGTGAGCGCGAATGCGTAAATAGATCTATTAGGACTAATTATCCCTATCTGCTTTGGTTCCACTTAACGAAGAACAAACGGATATATGTCATGTCGATGTGCGTTGTGGTGGTCTTTGGTTTGGGACACCAGTTAGGGCAGGAATACTATGTGGCATGATATGATATGCCATGTTGTTATTAGCATCGGTGTCATGAGCTTAGCGTAACAGTAAATACTTTTTATGTGATGTTGTATCTGTTATAGTAGTCGCATGCGTTTTGAAATCTTGTGGTCCACTCTTGTATTAACTTAAACCTATGAATTCACCAACATTATATTGACGTTTTAAACATGTTTTCTCAGGTGCTTAGCTTGGCTTGATTCTTGATGCTAAATGGAGTCTATGTGCTATGTGACTTCGCCAATTTCAAGACTTATCTATTTATATACTCGTTGTCATTGTCAAACTTTATTATGCTTCCGCTACATTTAACTTTCTTATGACTGGTTGTAAAACTTAAATTTATTTTCTTTATGCAACGAGTACAACTATTTTTCAAACGTCCATGATTAGTGGTCGTTCTTTATTGCTTTGTGTTCGGATTGTTATGACGTCACGCCCTCGGACACGTATTCCGTCCAGGCCCCGTCTGGGGGTGTGACAGAGTATGATCGGGTTCAAGTAACGGTTCAACAAGTTCAGAATTGGAAGCACGTATATGCATCTAAGATAGAAATTGTTTGGGTTCAGTTTGCCAGAAAACTGTACGGCGATTTTTGAAAAAGAGGGGGGTTAAAGAGATTTTCTAGATTTTGACTACAGAACAGCTAAGAAATCCCCGGCAACGGCGCCAAAAACTTTGATGTGTTTCAAAAGCTTTAAATTTATAAGACTGAAAATACCGGATAATTATATGGAAACACACGGGGTAAAAGTATAAACACGTATGCAGTATATTCTTTTTAGGTAAGAAATGGTCGTCCATAAGGGATTAGAAGTAGTGTTTAACTAGCTGGATAAGAAATAGACTTTAACATTTTTTGAAAATTAATTTTTACCTTTACCATTGTTAAAAAAAGTATGGACTACTCGGATAGTTGAAAAATTAATTTATAAGTGTTGTATGATTATATAATCTAAGTTGATAAGCAAAAATAGATAAGATGGATATAACAGGGTTGCAACATAAGCTTAGGATTAAAGCGGTCAAGATCATACCAAACACTTATTCATTATCGTAACTTCACCGAGTAGTCATGAGAGATTTAGCCTCTCATGGCTAAGGAGTTCATAACAAAAGTACTCATTACATTAATTTCCATTATTTCAATAACAAGGTAAGAAAACTTCTTCGTTCTTGATCGTTAGATCTTTTTCTTCAAGGGAAAAGGTATTTCTTGGTGTTTTGGTAAAGGGGAAAGATATGTGTGTGTAGAATGAGATAGGTAGTGGGAAATGGGTGTGAGAGGAATGAATTGTTTGAGAAATTTCGTCTCAATTTATAGGCAAAATTTGGTGAAAAGTGCGGCGCACTTACAAATAAGTGCGGCGGACTTGGTGAGTTAATGCGATAGCATTTAATGACTTTTACTGGAAGTGCGGCGCACTTACAAATAAGTGTGGCGGTTTTGAGGAGTTAATGCAGGTGCATTTAATGGACTTTAATTCTTCAATCTTTGGGAAAATGTGCGGCGCACAATGTTGTAAGTGCGGCGGTGTTTGAACTTCAGAGGAAAGTGCGGCGCACAATGTAACAAGTGCGGCGGACTTCTTGAATTTTGGCTAGAAATCTTTCTTTTCTTGTATTTGCCTCCCAAAGTGTATAGATTCTTGAGCTTGGGTCTTTAGAGTCTTCAAGTGAACCTATAAGCAATTTAAGCTTAATTAAGTATCGAAAGTTCACGAGAAATGATCAAATATATATAAATAACGCCATAGAAAACATGTATAATTTGGGCGTTATCAAATTCCTCCACACTTAGCTTATTGATTGCCCTCAAGCAATGAAAGCGAGAAAATAAAATCATTTATCGTGACGTGGAGAAAATTTAATTTTTTATAAGAGATTGCATTTTACATAACTTTTCAGGCATAGACATATAACATAGCACCTTACATAGGAATAGTGTTTGATTTTAAAATTCACTCAGCCACTCAGATAGGGTTTAGATATGATTTTGTGAAGAACACTCAATTTGCACAGACATAATCTAGACAGCTACCATAGGCTTGTACTTAACACATAAACCTGACCAAAAGGCGGAACTTGGGTACTAGAGAGGATTCAATCTTCATGTGCCGAACATAAGCCTTTATTTCTTCGAACGATTATGACACATATATAATTTTTCTTTCTTTTTTTTACCAAACACTTAGGCTTTGCACTGGACTTCTTCAATCAATTTTCAGATACTTCAGCAACATAGCATTTAAGGGATCGCTTGCAATAACATAGACTTGCGGGATACAATACATTTGATAGGCTTCGGTCTAGTAAATGATAATTAAGCACAAGTTCTAGAGCTTCTAAATTACTGGCTCTCTCAAAATATAATTATCAACCAATACCAATGTTCCAGAAAAGGTGACAAAGACCATACATACACATCTGTAACGACGGAATAGACACATATGACTGACATAGAGGGATATGATTAATTTTTCCTATTTGGCTTCCTTTCACATTTAAGTTAAACATTGCCCTCAATGTAATAACTGCGGTGGACTTCTTGAGCTTTTGGCTAGAAATCTTTCTTTTCTTGTATTCGCCTCCGCGGAAAGTGCTGCAGTTTACTGTGTGAAGCAATTTAAGCTTTATTAAGGTATCGAAAAGGTTCACGAGGAATGATTAATATATTTAAATTAACGCAATAGTAAATCATGTATAATTTGGGCGATTATCAGTTAGAATAGTTGGTTTTTGTTGATCCAGACTTTCCTATTCATGTATATCATTTTATGAAAGTTTGTGACGGTCTTATAACAAGCTAATAGAGCTAGTATGACTAGCTTTCCTCATCTCTTAATCAAACACCATTTCAAAAAAGGTATTGTTGATCGGAACATATGTTTACCAAGAAGACACGGGGATGACAATTTTACTTGGTTTCAATTGTATGTTGACTGACATAATTTTTGGGTCAACAAATTAGTCTTTTCAAATGATTTGCAAAACTAAGTGAAACAGATAATTTGAATTGTCAATGTCGGAAACGTATTCACCTTCACTTTACTCAGAAATTCTACCTTTACCATCTCCAAAGGAAACAAAATCACCATCAAAATCTTCATATTCAGTAAGATAGCATTTGTTTCCAGGCATATGCCTTGAGCAACCACTGTCAATAACTCATTTTTCCTTTTACTCCTTCTGCTGTGGGTTGCCTTGCACATAAAATAAGAGAATCAGACTCTTTTAGGGATCCAAGCCATTATAGACTTGGATCTGCCTCGTGCATCAATGTAAGAATATTTCTTAAAAGTATTTGATGCACTACTGTTTTTAGCTTTCCAAACCCAGCATGCTGAGGCCTTAACAACATTAGCCCCTTTTCCCTTATTTTCACTTACTACTGCTCTATCCTTAGCAGTGGTATCTTTTACCCTGACAGTATTAACCTTTTTATTGAAAATACTATTTTTGTTTGCTGAATACTTGTTAAATGGCTTTGTGACTTGTGAATATCCCTTTTTGTAAGCATTTGATATTGGTCTAGGATGATTCACAGTTGTTTTTGAGTTAGCAATATTAACTTGTCTGACAGCAGTATTAACACTTGCACTAGCAGTATTAATTTTGCCAGACCTGGTTAATACTGCTTGTGAAAAAAAATCTATTAAGGTGAGGGTGAGTAATTTTATTAGCAAAGTTCTTGTGATTCACCCTACTTGAGTTGTTCCACACTGATCTTATAACCTTTTTATCACACACATTATGAAGATGCTATGAAGAGAACATACACTATACTCCCCACAGAACTCTCTTCAGATCTAGATTGTGGCTGCGCATGAGGCCGTGGTATTTTACATTCTGAGGGGCTGGGGTGATGGGTACTCGTGTGGTAACAAATCTTCTATTAGGGTGAGGGTGAGTCATTTTATTAGCAAAATTCTTGTGATTTACCCTTCTTGAGTTGTTCCACACTGTCTTATAACCTTTTTATCACACACATAATGAAGATGCTCAAAACTACCACAAATAATACAAGCTTTATTAATCATTTTAAAGTCATTTCCTAGTCTCTGGGACATAAGATTGTTCTAGTTTCTTTGGTTCCCTCTAGGATAGTGTTTGTTTTGTTTAGTTGTTTCTACATGCTCGGTAATGTTTCACTCGATTACTCACTATGTCAGGCGGACTAATAAATATTTTAGATATATATCTTTTTAGGAGCTATGGAACTAACATTTTAACCTTATTATAATTTCTACCTCACTTTTTCATCATCAAATTTCATCCATGAATAGGACTGAGGTCTAAAGCTGTTCTTCCTCAACATTTTAGGTTCTACTCTTCCCGCATCACCATTACTTTTTACATAGCAGGACTCATGAATTTAACTCAACTGCCTAACATTACTAGGTGTAACAACAATAGTAACATCCAAATTCTCACTTTTAACTATTTCATCCATAAACGTTAGATCAGGTTTGCACAGCATGAAATCCCCTATATAAGGTAAGGGAACTGCATGATATCCCTTATCAGATTTGGACTTATTATTCTCTTGATTTTTTAGCATTTCAAATGAATTCACAAAGCTTTCTACTGCAGGAGAAGCTGTAGTAGAAGAAGTTGCATTAAATCCTAGTCCAGTTTTAAACTTGGGTGGTGAGTCCTTTCATGTACTCAGGCTGGTACACTCTCTAGGAACACACTCTAGGCGCAGAGCTAATGGCTGCACATGGTTGACGTACGTAGAGACTTTGGTCTATGACGAAGATATCACAGTGAGTATATGGTGAGTTACATCAGCTCTCATTCACGTGACAGTTAGCTTGTTATTCAATTTGAGACTTATTTCAACTCATTGTCTAGCTCGGTCTCGTGAGATCATAGTATTCTCATACAACTCTAGCACTGACATCATAAAAAAAAAAAAAATTATATTTTTTTGACTTTTATTTAATTTATTATGGATTAAAAATAGTTTTTATCTAAATTAAATATTAAAAATACTAAACTAATTATAACAAATTTGAAAAAATTATGAAAAGTACTTTTAACAGTTATAATCCTAGGAAAATTAAAATGAGGCCAACAGCTTATCGCAATAAGCCGTAAATAAGCAAATAAAGGCTTAAAGCTAAAACTCGTAACAAGGTGGTAAATAATAAATTTTGCAAGGTATAACCAGAAAAGACCCAAGGGCGAGTTGGTTGTGTGGTGTGTGTTAAAAAGTTTGGGATGTTAAGGTTGAGGTCCCGGGTTCGAAACTGGGGCCACCCTAAACACCCAAACGTTTTTTTTAAACTTCTTTTTAAAAAAGCTTCTAATAAGCTTTTTAAGCAACTTTAACAAAAGGGCTTTTTCTAAAAACTTAGAATAAGCAGGAAATAAGCTTTTAAAAGTGACAGATTACTTAAGAGCTAAAAAGGGCTAAAATGCTAAATTGTTTGGCCTTTTAAAGCTAAATAAGCTAAGGTTAAATAAATAAGCTAGAAACAGGCTTAAGTATAATCCTAATAAGCACTAAGAATCAAAAATAAGCTAACAAATAAGCTGGGAAAGCTTTAAAAAACATTAAGACAGTTTTAACTTAAAAGAAAACTAAAAGCCTTAGACTACTTATGCAAATAAGCTTTAATAAGCTCAAACCTAAACCAATTAAGCTAAAAGGGCCTAAAACTAACCTAATAAGCAAGACTAAACATAAATAAAGCAAATCCAATAAGCCAATAAGCTTAGAAAAGCAAATAAACAAAATTGGCAAAAAACTACTAAAACACCCTACAAGGCACTATTTAAGCTAAAATTTAAGCTACTTAAGCTATCCTTATGGGTCTAAAAGCTAAAAACAGATAAAGATGGTACTATAAGCTATAAGAAAAAGCAAAGTTTACACATTTTGAAAAACAAATAAGCTATGAAAAAGGCTTATGAAAAAGCTGATTACACTTAGTAGATGCTGAGTTTTTTTTTCAATTTTTACAAAGACAAAAGCAAAATTGCAGACTCAAAATAAGCTACCAGAAGAGTTTCAAACTCCAAACCAAGCTCAAACCTATTGAGCTTATATCACAATGAGCTTGTGCTATCAATTTTAAAATCTAAAACTAACTTTAGCTTATCTAAATTTGAGATTAAAGATGACTGTTAAAGCTTTAAAACTTTTGCAAACACTTTGACAGTTTTAAGTCCAAAACCACAATTTGACAATAACACTTAACCAACCAAATTCTACTTCCTTCTTAAGCATAAACAAGCATGGAAACAACAATCATAAGCACCTAATCAAAACCTAAGCAAATAAGCTAAAATATAAAACTCAAATCCCACAGATTTAAACCATGATTACTAAAAACCTTGAAAAAGAGTTTTAAACTTTGAAGACTTATCTAAGCTGACTTAAAAGCTTAATTTGAGCTTTTCAAAGTTGGCTTAAAGGTCAAAAGACACCTAGCAATATTAACTCATGTTAATATTGCTAGTGCCAAACACCCCTTAAGAAAATGAAAAACCATTTTAAGTTTGAGAAAGACTTAGAAAACTTGCAAAAACTCAAAACAGGTTAAGCACAAAGTAACGTTAGCACAATAAAGCAATTAGAACACAAAAATAAGCATTTAAATAAGCAAACTAGATTATGCAGTTTAAAAGCTATAAAAGATAATTTTAATTAAAACTTAAGCAAATGACACATAAGCAATAAACAATGACAAATAAGCAATAAACAACAATAATAAGCAATATTAAGCAGTAATGAGCAATAAATAAGCAAACAGTAAAATAAGCAAAAAATGAAAAAGAGAGTACCTTGCCCTTTGCTCTAAACAAGGGCAAATAAGCTCTTAAGAGCTTTGCCTACAAGCTCTAGCTTGTTTAAAACAAGCTAGTAAAAACCTATAAGCCCTTCTCTTTTTGGTTTATCTTCCAAAATCGCTTATGAGTGATTTTTGAGTGAAAAGGACTTAAAACACTATAAGCTATGGACAAGCTTATAATGCCTAAGTAAACAACTTAAGTTAAAAGTAAAACAGCTTAAGAGAGCTTATTAAACATTTTTAAAACATAAAGTGCATTAACATAAAAACAAGATTTTAACATAAAAACTTAAATTTCATTAACTTAAGAAAAATAGTACAAGGCTTTTAGAAAAAGTACAATAAGCTAAAAAGACTTAATATAAGCTGAAAACTAGATGCCTCAAAGGCTTACAAAGGTCCTATATATATAGAAAAACCAATGTCTTGGGTCTTCAATGCTTGTGCTTCTTCTGTGAGTGAGTCAAAAGGGTGTGTTTCTTGTGTGAGTGACTTCAAGTCTTTATCATAGCCATCTAATTTTCTTGGTCACCAAGTAGTATCATCTGAGCCTTTGATTTAGTCCATGTCTTATCAACGAATCAAAAAATAGAGGATTGCCAAGGTGGAATTGGCAGTTTATGGGGTGGGGTTGAAGGTGAGAGTGATGGTTTTGTCTATGGGGTGCAAGGGTCGAGGTGAAAATGATAGGGATGATGAATAGTAGAAAAGGCAGGAAAGGTTTAATTTGGGTAAACAGGGTAACGTAGTTAATGAGGTTAGGGTGTAAGGACTAACTATGTTAGTCCTTAAGGACTAACGGTGTAAATACTTTGGGGTGTATACGATAAAGGGGGTTAACGAGTGTTATGTGATTTGGGCTTATGTGTAATGAATTGGGCCGGGTTAGGATTCATGGAATTTAAGGGTAGTTTGGACTTGTTAAACCTTATATGATTTATAGTAAAAGCTTAATGGGCTGACCCGGCCCATTAAATGGGTACGGGTTGGCCCATTTAAGATTTCTTCGGATTCGGCTTTGTCTTTAACTTGTTGACTTGTTGACTTTGACTTTTTGACTGGTTGACTTGACTTTTCACTCTCTTTTCATTCCAGTGCTCGGTTTTGTCCGTTTTGACTTAATTTTTGTCTTTTAGTGAATACCCGTTACATGCACAATCATAAATCACAAAACACACAAATACAATGTATTTTTGGTATATTTTGGTCATTTTAGGCACGTTTTTATAGGTAAAAGGTATGTGTAATTAAGCACATACCAATCACTCAGATGTTTTGGCAAAATCACAAGGATAATGCGTAGGACTCTTGTTAACAACATGTGAACTTATTGGTGTTCAACAAGTGTTTGTAATGGAATGTGTCCTAATGAGATTTATTTGTTGATCTCTTGGCTCTAGACTCGATTAGTGCGTTTTGTTTTTAGTACTCAGAGGCTGGAGCAGACTGCCACCTATTCAATATTAATTAACTCCGAGTGAGAAATTCCATAGAAGTCGTGTGTATCTCCATGACAAATGAGACAAGTTTCTGTTGAGAGAAACCCGAATGGCTGGGGAGGGTTATGCATTGCATCACTGGGTCCATGATGTCGACTTCAATATCAGAATTCATCTTTGTGAAAACCAATAGATTATGTATTGACCCGGTTTCTGCCTAAGGTGTAGGGAGGGCTTCTTTGTTTTCACCCTTTATCCATACATTTCTTTTTCATTCTTCAACCCCTTCAATGCTTACCAAGACGTCATTACTAACACCTTGTTGTGATTGTTCCAATGTTAGCTCAATCTTAGTCGGATTATTCGTTGTCTCATTTCATATCCAATCATACCTAGGACTAACTATTTCTAGCTATGATTGTCCTTAGTCTGATCCTCCGTGGGTTCTGGTTGGATCATAGGACTAATGCCTAACCTAACCACCTTATGACTTCATAATCGTCGTGAATTAAGATGTTGTTGGGTATGAGATAGAACCATAAAACCTTTTTAAAAGAGTATCAAGCACTTTGAGTCGATTAGATCACTTATTATTTTTAAGATCACATTTTAAATACATTTCTCCCCTTATTTTAAATACTAATTTACTTAGTTTTTGAAATATCATGTGATTAAAATTTGTCATGAAAATTCTGCGAGGGAAATTTTTTTTAATCTTAGCATGAATTATATGGAACATTAACTTGCTCCCCCTCGATTTTATATATGTTTGACACCAAAAATAATGATACCAAGTTGTAAAATGAATATAAAATTAAGGGTTAGCATTGTTGAGCACACAATTTTAAAAGATTATGAATTGTCATTGAAGAATTCTTGAAAAATCGTGCTCAACCACAAAATCATCTTATAACATACAATCTATTGGGTAGTCATTGTTATTATGGAGTTGTTATTAAGACTTTTGATAATGTGTTGAATACATAAGAATTGTCATGTGATGATGTATCCAACAACATTAAAACATTGTTTTTCGAAAAACTCCCCCTCAAACATTGACTCATTTGGAAAATGTCATCAAATGTAGAAGAATTGTCTTGTAAAACTATATGAGGGGTGGAATGTTGAACACACAATTTTGAAAGATTTTGAATTGTCATTGAGAACTTCTTAAAAAATTATGTTCAACTTTTTGAAAAACTAAATGTTAGAAGACTTCTCTTCTAACTTTAAGGATAAGCGCACTGAAACGTACACTCTCCTTTGTCGTTCGGGTCCGAGTTGCAATCTGAGAGTGATTACAAGTCATAAAAAAATTAGAAATCACATGTTTTGAAAACATTTTGAAACTCCTGTTCGAACTTCATTTACACGCCCGTGTCGATGTTAATCAACATTTCTAGGTACGTAAATGTTATCGATTCCAAGAGACAGACCGAGAAGATTCTTTTTGGAAACATTTTCTGATTTTTTGATTTTGTATTTTCTTTTTGAAATTTTATATTTTTGTATTTGGTTTTATAAAAAATATTTACATGTTGACCTCAACATTGTTATGTGTTGGTGGAATAGTAATTCCAACTCTTATCGTGATGTAGTTGTCTTGTCTGCTGAAGGAACAACTTTTAAAACCAGCTTTGAACTGGACGGTTCATTGCTGTGGTCGTAAATTTCGAGTTCTGAACTGTTATGATCAGAAGTCATGTTGTTCATCAGATCAGAATTCCTTGAAGCGCTGGTTTATGAGATATCAGTCTTTTCAGCAACCAAACTCTGAGTCCTTCCTTTTTAGGATTGAAAGATGTACCTGCACTTAAGTTAAGAGTACATGCACTGACATTAAGAGTTTGTTCGTATTCATATTGGTTAGTGATATCTTCATCTGAACCATTTGTAGGTTCACTGTCAACCTTGGTTGTGCTAGATGTGAATATCTTTCCAGTAGGAATCCACCTAAGACCATCTGTCTTGAAAATTTTACCCGTCGGTTTCCACTTAAGACAATATCTAAGAGTTATTGTTTTCTCATGCACAACGGAAGTCTTTTTGATTAAAAACCTATGTCCTTTTGGGATCTGTCTTTCTGGTTTCTTTGCAAAACTTGTTTGATCGATGGGTTTGTTTCTGTTCGTTGTCTTATTGGATGAAACCTTAGCACGCGAGTTGACCTCATTCAGGAATTTCGTTACACAGGTATCATGAGTTGCATTAAAGACACATTTCTGATATGTCGAGCAAACAAAATGTTTGGAGTCAGAAAAATTCCTAGAATTCCTAGAGTGTTTTGCTATGGGAATAGTCTTTGTCGTTACAAAACTATTCTTGAATGCAGGCCAATTCCTAGATGTTTGGTTATTGATCCTAGGTTTTGGTTTGCTATCATTAGTTGTGCTCTATGATCTAGCAGAAGACATCACACTAGGTCTTGAATTCCTACCGCTTTCTTGTGTCTTTTCTTTTAACTTCCTCTAGGTAGTGATTATGAACCATGTCATTTGAGCTATATATAACACCTCGTGTTTTCAAGTTATTAACGACGTTAATAAATCTACTATTTATTTTTAGTGTTGTACGCGTTTGCTTTTAATTTCATGTATTAAGTTAAATCGCGTAAGCTAAAAATTATCATTCAATGTAAACGGGCATCAAGTAATTAAACGTTCACATCAATCAAGTATTAAATAATTATTTTTAGAATAATTATGGTCTTTGTTTATTTTATTTTTATCGGTTACGTAAAGCGTTTACGTTTCACGATAAATTAAGTTTAGGCATTCCTGGAACCACCACAATTTTTCTACCCTTCAACAAATACCCACAATTTTCTCATGCACAACGGAAGTCTTTTTGATTAAAAACCTATGTCCTTTTGGGATCTGTCTTTCTGGTTTCTTTGCAAAACTTGTTTGCTCTATGGGTTTGTTTCTGTTCGTTGTCTTATTGGATGGAACCTTAGCACGCGAGTTGACCTCATTCAGGAATTTCGTTACACATGTATCATAGAGTTGCATTAACAGGGACACATTTCTGATATGTCGAGCAAACAAAATGTTTAGAGTCAGAAAAATTCCTAGATTCCTAGAGTGTTCTGCTATGGGAATAGTCTTTGTCATTACAAAACTATTCTTGAATGCAGGCCAATTCCTAGATTTTTGGTTATTTATCCTAGGTTTTGGTTTGCTATCATTAGTTGTGCTCTGTGATCTAGCAGAAGACAATCAACACTAGGTCTTGTAATCCTTACGATTTCTTGTGTCTTTTCTTTTAACTTCCTCTAGGTAGTGATTATGAACCATGTCATTTGAGCTATATATAACACCTCGTGTTTTCAAGTTATTAACGACGTTAATAAATCTACTATTTATTTTTAGTGTTGTACGCGTTTGCTTTTAATTTCATGTTTCAGTTAAATCGCGTAAGCTAAAAATTATCGTTCAATGTAACGGGCATTAGCAGAAGAAGAAGTCTAGAAGATTTTATTCAGAAGAAACTTGATGATTTAAAGGACAATCACAAGTTTAGGGGAGGATTGTTGGGAATAAATCTTCATATGACTTAATACTGCCAACAGTACTAAAGGAGTTAGTACTGCCAGTACAAAGTTAGTACTGCCAGTATTAAGTTAGAACTGTCAATCCTATTTAATACTGCTAGTTGAAGAAGTTTGTACTGCTAAATGGTCAAAGCTGATGAACTGAAGATAAGAATGCATGGAGAATATTTCGGGATATTTAGTTTTGAATTGTAACTGATCCTAATAGATAGGCAGATATATTTGTAAAGGGCTCCTTGTATTTCTATAAAAGGAGATCCCTAGAGTAGTGATAGATAACACTTTTAGAGAAACATTTTAGAGAAAATTTGTAATAGCTTCAAGGTTTTGTAACCCCAGTACTTAAAGAGTACTCGTATTATTTATAATATTGAAGCAGTGAGATTTGTGTTTATTGTTTGTGTGTGATCGTTACTGTTTCATTCATACATTTCTCTAGAGTATCAAAGTGTAGATTCCGCATACACTTTGGTATATTTACAAAGTCTCAATCTTTGTTATTTTGGATTCTTCCAAGGTAGCAAACTCTTTATATCATAAAGAACCGATCAAGGCGTGGGATCAACAACACCCCTTTTGGATAATCCATACAAATTTTTCTACAACCTATACAAGCCATCACACATCATTCCTAAGATATACTAAGGTGTTTGCAAGCCTTGGTTAACCATTTACAAGTATTGAAGCAAAGAAAGTAAGATTAGGGTTTATAACCTAATCTAGGGTTTTCACTTTTGCAAGCTTTGGTTTTAAGTCTAAGCAAGGGTTTAGCACTTATTTCTCATCATCATCATTCATCACTAAGGTTATCTAAAGCCCTTAACTTTTCATTTCCATGGTTATATGTGTATATGATGTTTATGTAGTAAAATCACCATTAAGATACTTTAACATGTAAAATGTATTTTTACTTATGATTGTGAATTTGTACACTTATACACATGTTATATGGATGATATTATGAGGTTATAAATGGATACATAAGTGTTTTACAATCTTGGTTAAGCTTAAAAAGTGTTAATGCAAGATTAGGGTTTTTATTGTTTTACTTAAAAAGCTACAAGTAAAAGTGTATAAATAACTTTGTAAGCTTGTTAATCTTGTTACCATGGACTTGTGAGGACAATGAATGGACTAATGGACTTTATTATATGTAACACATATAATATATATGGTATAAAAGACTTGTAGTAAGTTGCAAGATTAAAAAGTACATAAAATAAGCTTTATATAAAAGTATACATATTGATATTAAAAGGGCTCGTGACGATTCCAAAAAGGTAAGAAACTCGAAAAATGGATTAATAACGAAAAAGATACGCTAATAACGAGTTACACGTTAATTAAACGGGTTTATAAAATAACTTTTATAAAAACAAGTTATTTCACATCTACTTTACAAATCTCGGGGGAGAATAACTATGCTCATTACAACTTGGTTACATATTCATTTACAATCTCGTTTACATTACTTGATTTCGTAACTCATTTTATTCTTAACTAATTTACCTGAAACGTTTACAAACTCAATTACATGATTGATTACAAACTCGATTACATGAACGTTTACAAACTCATTTACATGGTTGATTACAAACTCGTTTACATACTCATTTTCATATCTCACAATGGGATACAATACTTGTTTTCACTTATGGATGCGATAACTTTACTTTGATTCAAATGATTACGGATTAGCTTGAGTTGCATGAACTGTTAATTACTCGGAGGGTAAGCGCGAATGTTATAAGATGTTCCTATTTGGGATTGACAATCCCCATTCGGGTGAGTAGCTCTCACTAGTTTTCAGCGGTACTGGACTAACGAACGTTATACCATATCGGACACGATTTGATTGGTATCTACAGGACCAACAACTACATACTCATGAAGTCTTATTGTGCCTTGAATAAAGTGGCATACATATAAGTCTACATCGAAGTTTCATGAACTTAGGGGTGAAATCGTAATCACACATGGTGACTATTGTATTGGATACAATGACCATGCATACTTTACAAATGCTTTGGTCCAACTATACTTAACTTTTTGTGACTATTGTATAGGATACAATAGTCATACACATCTTTGATTCCAACTATTACACTTACATTTTTATGACTAATATATGGATTGAAATGATCATTTACGTTTTACAAATTTTGATTTCAACATTCATACATACATTTCTGTGACTATCATAAGGGTTGAAAAGGTCATACATACTTTACAAAACTCGGATTCTAACATTTTAACAAACGCATTTGTGTGGTTTTTGTTTATATGCAATTTAAGAAAACCTATATATTTAATTTTATGTGTTGCAAGTCTTGTATGAGCGGGACTTGTAACACAGTAAATTTACATATATATAGTTTTGTGATACACATTTATACTTACAAAAACCTATAAACTCACCAAATTTATGTTGACACTTTTAAGCATGTTTTTCTCAGGTGAATTAGATGCTTGGCTTACTTGATGTGCATTGGAGTCTAAACAATACAAGATTACTTTTCAAACGACACATTTAGAGGTCGTTCTCTCAAGTCTTGAGCAATGATATTATGAAGTAACGCTCCCGGACCCTTATTCCGCTGCGACCCATTATGGGGGTGTTACAGATTGGTATCAGAACCAAGGTTATGGAGAACTAGGTTGCATATTTTAACTAGACTATAACCATTTTCACAAACATTGCATCACATCAAACTTTTTCAATGTGCATACACACTACTTGCTTACATTACGTGCTTACCTGACATGTATATATATATATATATATGCCTACATTCCCTTACGTATATTTTACACTCGTTTATATAAGAGTTACTTATATAAATACTAAGACTTTTCTCAAGACGTTGTGAATGACACAATAGTCCTTAAATCTTCTTATGATTTCACATAATACCGTATTACATAACATTAAAACATGTCACAGTTCGTCGATCCCACTAGTTACCTTACCATTCAACTTTGATTTTGAACACCCGCCTCGTATTGTTAAAACACCAACGTCATCTTAGGACCCGTCTTACCTAGTGAAACCTAAGTTGGAACCATCATAGACTCTATTCCCTCTAAGAAATTCACGATATACTTCCTTTTACATGTTCGTTGTACTATGTAGATGATTTTAAATTATCTATCAAACTCAGGTTTCATGAAAACTTCGTCTATTTTACTCTAACTCTCTAATTATTTATACAAGCCACTCCTTAAACTATTATAGCCTTTCAAATATTCTTACAACGACTTTATGAACTATTTAGCTATTGTCTTATAAATTATCTTACGCTCATCTCTCAAACTATTTTGTTGTCATCCTATAAACTACCTTGTTTCTTTCTTGTGACTTATTTTATCACACTATAAAACCATTTTGATACTATTATATACATAACGTTAGTTTGATGAAAATGAGCATTGCATCGTTAGTCCTCAATTATACATAGCCTGATCACCTATGTATAATTCAGGAAGGACTATGCCATGCTGAGAGTAGTCACCATAAAACTTTTGTCAATAAATCCATTTTTACTTACATTCATGAAAAGCAAAGTTTTGTGTGCGTATTCATAAAACGCGTTTACTTCAGGAAATTGAATTAGTAACCATAGCAACTAAGTAGACCTTTACTCCATCTTACTATAAAGTCGACATCATCTTATACCAAATCCTAAGCCGAAAAGTCGAGACACATCACTAGTCGCCCTAGGACAATTCGCTATCAAATTTGCTCGCCATTAGGGAATTTACTAAATCACCCATTCAACGTTGACACAATGCCATAGAACTTAGTATTGGTGATGCCATCATAGGTATGAAATCCGTTATCACCCTGGAAAGTAGAATGTTATAACTAACGCTTTAAGCCGAAAGGAACGGATAAGACCACTAGGATTCAAACCTTAGTCACCACAATAAATTTGAAACTTGAACGTTTAAGTTAAGACAATTAAGGAGGAAAATACCGAGGATGAAAAATCTTAAGTGGTATATACAAGGAATTGAAACCCATCCCAATGAGGCTCTTAATATTAAGAAAACAAAATTTGTTACCACGTTTTTGGAGGATCGAAAATAAGTAATCCACAACAAGTAACTGCACTTCTTCACCAACACCACTTTGGAAGGCAACTCAAACTGAATTTCGAGACGAAATTCTTTTAACACGAGGAGACTGTAACAATTCACATTTTCACATCTTTTTACGTCAATAAATATTCAACTATTTATTTTAAACTTTTTCGCGTTCACTTTTAATTTTCAACGTTTAGTTAAATCGCGTAAACTACAAATCAACAATCAATGTAAACCGACATCAAACAAATAAAAGTTTACATCAAACAAGTGTTATATTATTTTTACGAAGATAATTTATTACTTTTCACTTTTTATTTTTATCGGTTACGTAAAACGCTTATGTTTCGCAATAAAATACATTTAGGCATACACGGAAGCACCTATACCTATCTATACTTCAACAAATACCCACTATTATACCCAATACCCAAAATTTAATCATTTTATACTTCTAAAAACACTATGGCCGGTTTTCATACAAGCATATACTTAATAAATCCTAAATCCTCCACTAAAGTCTCATCACATTAGTTTTAAACCAACACATGAACCTAAATCCCACTTCTCCATAAATTGGCACATCACTTATACCCTTCCCCCCTCTTTTGAATATCCCCCCTTTTAGGGAGGAGGAGAGGTCTTACAAGTTTGTACCCTAAACTATTTCTTAACTCATGGTATTGTTGATGGTTTTCCATAATACTACTTCTATAAATAGCAAGCCTTAGGATTAGCTAACACACTTTTCCTATTTCATACAAGTAAACAAATCAATTTTCTCTCTTGTTCTGTAACCCAGCTCAAATAAAAATTCTAAGGTTTCCATAGTTTTTAATTTATAAAGGTTTCAAGCATACAAGTGTTCTTAAGCATAGTATCTAAGGTATAGTAAGGTGGTTTGGAAGCTTGGGTGTTGATTATACAAGGGTTTATTCAAGCAAGAAAATTAGGGTTTTCAAGTTGAAATTAGGGTTTTCTTGGAAGTATTTAGGGATAAATACTTGTAGTTGATTTGGGTATCATCTTCACGCACCCTCATTGAGCTCTAAACATTAACTTTAATCTTTCTATTCATTTAATTTCATGCATATATATTGTTAGGGGTGAGCAGAAAAACCAAAAAAACCAAAACCAAACCGAAAACCGAAAAAAACCGAACCAGAATAAATGATCGAAACTAAAAACCGATGGTTTGGTTTTTTTACTTTTTCAAAAACCAAAAAATTCGGTCCCATTTCGGTTTTTATCCAAAAACCGAACCGTAAAAACCAATCCGAACCGAACCAGTTATATTATATAAGTAATATGATATATAGAAATAACTAAATAAATCAAATTTATAAATTCATATTAATTTTGTAGATGGAATTATAATATATATATCTTAACGTTTATATGCGTGTTTGTGAGTGTGTTTTACTTGACAATAATATATCAATACATATATGACAATGATTATACTATGCGTATGTCCACTTGCATGTTTATGTGTCTCATATGTAATTGTAGAAATTTAAGATAAACATTATTAGGCTCATATTGACAAAAAAAAAAGTAAAGAATAATAATCAATTTTTTACATAAAACAACATTGTTTGTATAGATTGGCCACACCCAAATATAACGGTTAAAACCCGAAAAAACTAAAAAACCGAACCGAAACCGATTAGATACCGAGAAAACCAAACCGCCAAAACCCGAACGGTTTCGGTTTTTGGTTTTATAAAAACCGAATATTTTGATTCGGTTTCAGTTTTAGCCAAAAACCGACTCAAACCGAACCGTGCACACCCCTATATATTGTTTATATTGTTAATCACCACCCAAGGTTTATTTTGTGGATTTATAAAATCAAATGAGCTTGATCTTGAATTCGAATCTATATATTTATATGATGAAATGATGTTTAAAATGCAAGAACATATTTTATACAAGTGTGGCTTAATTTATAAAGTCACTTGATAAATTAATTGTTAAAGATTTATTTGTAAAGTTTATACAAAAACTATTATGAGGACAAGTTACTTAGACACTTTACTCGAACAAAATGATGGACATATATATGAGGACATAAAGTATACGCAAGATGCGTTATGAATTAAATTAGAAGACTTGTAATAATTTAATTATGTTAAAGTTTATAAAGATAAATAAACATATATATATATACATACATATATTTGCACTATTCTCTTGTGCACTATTTTTAAAAAAACTACATAAAGCTGATTGAATTAAATAAGGTTTTACGAGCATTTTCGGGTCCGTTTGGGTTCTATTAAACCTTAGAAATATTGTCGTATCGTTTATTAAATATTTATTATGTTTTTAACTTTATAAATATTATTTTATGAAACAATTAAACTATTTATATAATATCATTATATAAATTACAAATATATTAAATCAAATATTATTAACAAATAATCGAATATTTAACAAAGATAATATTTGTATTTTTCAAATACAAATACTTAGACATATATTTAACAAATGCAATTTAAGTATTGTTTCAAGTTTATAAATTAAACAAAGACATTTAGATGGTGATGTAACTCTATAAAATTGTATGTTGTATTTATTCAAATACACTATACTTATACGACTTATAATTAATTAGGTTGCATTTCGGATCGTTCGTGACGATTACTTTGTCGATTTTGCGATAATCATTACTTTCACTAGAGGTGAGTTTATAGCCCCACTTTTATCGTTTAACATTATACTTTATCATTTTTGGGCTGGTGAGATACATGCGCACTTTACAAATTGTTACATACTTGTTTTCATAACTTGATTACAAACTCGTTTACATGAACGTTTACAAACTCATTTACATGATTGATTTAACAAACTCATTTACATGATTGATTATACTCGGAGGGTAAGCGCGAATGTTATAAGATAGATCTATTTGGGATTGGCAATCCCCGTTTGGGTGAGTATCTCTCACTAGTTTTCAGCGGTACTGGACTAACGAACGTTATACCATATCGGAGCACGATTTGATTGGTATCTACATGTCCAACAACTACATACTCATGAACTCTTATTGTGCCTTGAATAAAGTGGCATACATATAAGTCTATGTCATAGTTTCATGAACTTAGGGGTGAAATCGTAATCACACATGGTGACTATTGTATTGGATACAATAGTCATACACATCTTTGATTCCAACTGTTACACTTATATTTTTATGACTATTATACGGATTGAAAAGATCATTCACGCTTTACAAATTTTGATTTCAACATTCATACATACATCTATCACAAGGGTTGAAAAGGTCATACATACTTTACAAAACTCAGATTCCAACATTTTAACAAACGCATTTGTGTGGTTTATGTTTATACGCAATTTAAGAAAACCTATATATTTAAGTTTATGCGTTGCAAGTCGTGTATGGGCGGGACTTGTAACACAGTAAATTTACATATATATAGTTTTGTGATACACATTTAAACTTACAAAAACCTATGAACTCACCAACTTTAGGTTGACACTTTTAAGCATGTTATTCTCAGGTGAATTAGATGCTTGGCTTACTTGATGTGCATTGGAGTCTAAACAATACAAGATTACTTTTCAAACGACACATTTAGAGGTTGTTCTCTCAAGTCTTGAGCAATGGTATTATGAAGTAACGCTCCCGGACCCTTATTCCGCTACGACCCATTTTGGGGGTGTTACACACAATTTCTCTAACGCGGTCGCTTAATAATCCAGACGGCGTCGCAAGTATTCCTAACGTCGTCTCCACCTTCTGTGAGTAAGTCTTCAAGCCTTCTTTTGTGTAAAGTTGTACTCTTGTCCCGTTTCTTCCAAAATAGAGCCCAAGTCACGTGTATTTCCTTCAAATGTCTTCCAAGTGCTAAAAATGCGAAATGAAACGATTAAGCACATATTTTAAGCATTTTTGGATGATTAGAAGGGTTAAATAACCACGAAAAAGTGTATAAAATTACACCTCATCAATATGCGATAATTTTATTTTGTTTTACAAAACGGACCGATTTCATTTATGAATTTCTACAAATTAAAATTTCAGTTAAGGTACACTTTTTGGCCAATAACGACTCAAACAAAATCACCATACAATATCGTATATACATAAGCAGCGGTTCAAGTTTCGAGTTATGCTATTCCTGCTAAAATTTTAGTAAGGCGAAATGAAACAAACTGAACCGAATTTAAAGTTGATTAGAACGAATCAAACTTTGACCCCGAAAACCCCGAGTTGCAATTTCTAAATATTTTCGGTTAATTCTTTAGATTCTTGTCAAAAAAACATATTAATGAAAATAATGTATACTTAGTGACATTGTAAAAGAGACACAAAAATAAAACTAACAAAAAAGAGTCACAGTTATAGACTTAAAAGATATTTAATTTAGAGTTAACTACATTGCCTCCGGGAGGAGGAGATGTAAGAAAAATCACCAACTTGACGCTTAGCCCAAGTATCATATTTGGTTATTTACTAAAATCCCCCTTTGGGGGGGGGGGGAGGATGGATTGTTAGTGTAGACGATTTGGAAGATATAATCGGAGGCCATGTATGGTTAGGTTCCATTTGTATACTTGGTGGAATTTGGCATATCTTAACCAAACCCTTCGCATGGGCTCGACGCGCACTTGTATGGTCTGGAGAGGCTTACTTATCTTATAGTTTAGCGGCTATATCTGTCTTTGGTTTCATTGCTTGTTGTTTTGTCTGGTTCAATAATACGGCTTATCCTAGTGAGTTTTACGGACCCACTGGACCAGAAGCTTCTCAAGCCCAAGCATTTACTTTTCTAGTTAGAGACCAACGTCTTGGAGCTAATGTGGGATCCGCTCAAGGGCCTACTGGTTTAGGTAAATATTTAATGCGTTCTCCGACCGGAGAAGTCATTTTTGGAGGAGAAACTATGCGTTTTTGGGATCTGCGTGCTCCTTGGTTAGAACCTTTAAGGGGTCCAAACGGGTTGGACTTGAGTCGGCTGAAAAAAGACATACAACCTTGGCAAGAACGTCGTTCCGCAGAATATATGACCCATGCTCCTTTGGGTTCTTTAAATTCCGTGGGTGGAGTAGCTACCGAGATCAATGCAGTCAATTATGTGTCTCCTAGAAGTTGGTTATCTACTTCTCATTTTGTTCTAGGATTCTTCTTCTTCGTAGGGCATTTGTGGCACGCAGGAAGGGCTCGTGCAGCTGCAGCAGGATTTGAAAAAGGAATTGATCGTGATTTTGAACCTGTTCTTTCCATGACCCCTCTTAATTGAGACAGGAGATCAAAGACTTGAATATCGGAGTGACTTCGGTTCCCTCATACATATAGGGGTCATGTCATAATTTTTTTTTTCAACTTCATTTATATTTAATCCATTTTTCTGGCTTGGCTAGGTGGGATAGCCGAGCCGCTTCCCTTTCTTTATGATAATGAAACCGTCCGCAATCCAATAAAGAAACAAATAGATTCAACAAGCAAAAAAGGAGAGAGAGGGATTCGAACCCTCGATAGTAAACTATACCGGTTTTCAAGACCGGGGCTTTCAACCACTCAGCCATCTCTCCGAAAGACATTTTTATTTTATTCCTCCGAATAGAACATGGCCATATGAGTGGATACCGCCACTATAAAAGATCTCGGGTGTGATGGTCAATCTATCTATCCCACTATATGGATAGATATATGATTCAGCATGCCCATTTGTAAAATAAAAAACCAAATTCCGTTCTCCCCCGACTCCATTTACGAATAATGTGGTATAAAGGGTAGTAATATAATAAATATAATAAATCATATAGAATCAATGGATTCGTGGTAAAATCCCTGTATGATGTATTTTAGTACAATTTTTGACTGATATAGGGATCAAATGGTATAGTTCATTTGTTGGTAGCTTGGAGGATTAAAAGCATGACTCTTGCTTTCCAATTGGCTGTTTTTGCATTAATTGC
>BQNB010002797.1:90098-93547 GCA_026074375.1 Tanacetum coccineum
GAAGGAAGGGCTTGGGTTAGGAGCGTTTTCAATATGATTCTTTTCCTGTATTTGTTCGATGAGAAATGCGAGTCTGTTTTGTCCACTTTCCCCATCCCCCTCTAGAAAAATGAAAAAAAAAAAAAGGTAATGGAATTACTTCTTATTCCCGTGTTTGATCTCTTCCATCGCGGCCTCGCTCCTTGTCACCTATGTTGAAGAAAGGTTTGGAACCCTGTAGAGAATGAAGAGGGGCCAAAGATCTTCCTCTCAACAGTGCTTCTCGAGGCTCCACTCTCCCCCCTGAATAAGTAAGGCCCCGTTAGCCTGGGCGAAGATGAGGATAAAGAGTAAGAATTGAAGCCCCCTTAGCTCTGCCAGGCACTGGACAGGGGTTAGCTCTGTAAATGTGTAGAGCCAAGTGTAGTGTGGTGTAGTAGTAGGCACTTCTAGGCCCCTTCCCGGCTACTGGATCACTCCAGTGCTTCGAGTACTACGGACCCTCTGCCATCCATTGCAGCAGAGCCCTTTCATGAGCGGGGGAGGGCTAAGCACAGTTCTTTGAATCAAACGTTGAATGAAATAGATTCTTTTTTCGATATCAAAATAGAAATCGGATAGGATAGATGGATCTATCTTTCTATTTATATATATGACTAAAAAAAAAAGGATTTTTATAGTGAAGTAGCGTAGCAAAGAAGCCCCAAATCCTTGATTTGGCCAGGAAAGACTGCACTGCTTTGGGCCCAGGAAGCGAAGGGAATGAGCTCGGCTGCTTCTCCTCCAAACTTCCTTCCTTTTCTCCGTGCCCGTTCCGCATGCGCTTCGCGCGCCATTGGCGCTTTGCTCTCCTCTTATTCTTCATTGGACGGTTCGGATGGACTTCGCCGTTCTTTCCCAACTAAAATCGAAAAGGCTGTATCACATCGAGATGTCGATTCGTTTTCCGCCCCCAATGAGATGGGGAATTTATCACTCCCTATTTAGACTTTTTGGCCCTTCATCTTTCTGAATCGAGACCCGGCCCGGCTCGCGTCGTTCCAACAACCGGCGGGGAGCACCTCAGTATACGATCGCGTACAGTAACTGGGAGTCCTATTACACCTAAGGCCAACTTCAATTCACCAAACCAAGGTTCATCTCGTGTAGTGATTGTGGACTCGTACAAGGATATTGAGTAGACGGTTGATGTATCAGACTCGACCATTGCAGCAGAGCCCTTTCATAAGTGGGGGAGGGCTAAGCATAGTTGATCCTCTTCCCAAATCAATACTTATCTTAGACTCAACGTAATGCAACCACAAATGTGACAAAAACAACCCTTCCAAATCAACGCCAACTCAGCTTTATCTTTCTTAGACCAAACACAGACCAAATGCTCGTAGTAAGGGAACCACACTCAATACAAAAAACAACCCCACAAAAATAAATTTAAGAAACACACAGACACAATTCAATTCTTCGGTCCACTAACAGACTAAAAGATTGAGAAAAGGGGTGGGGACACGTTTGGTGAGCGGTTTGTAGGGGGGAGGGGAGACGCGTATTTGGTTGCATTACGTTTAGTCTTATAGACATCTTTTATACAATTAGACGAGTATATATGTATAGCAACACGATTTTATTATGGGAAAAAGTTATATTTGCGATATCTTGTTTATTTATATCATCAACTATAAACTAACACAATAATAATATAAAAGTTATAACATAATGTCTTATATGATAGAGCTTGTGGATGAATTTAAAAAAAAAATATTAATATTAGGAGTAAATAAAAAAACTCTTTTTTATAGAAATTCATTTTATTTTGTATATAACTCATTTAAAAAGTATTATCAAAAATTGTCATGTATTTTTTAAAATTTTTTAGTAAGAATATAGTTATGGAAATTATTCTATTAAGACAACATTATTTGAATTTTAATATGAGAATTTATATTTTAAAATGGTTTTTTGGGATTAAACATTGCTCATTTTCAAGTTATTTTAGTTTTTTGGAAAACACATTCGTGCTTTATAAATTACATAGATATAAATAAGAGAGCATCTTTTAGGTCGGGATCAATTAATCAATGAGAAGTATCAACTGTAAAATCGAGTCTTCTCATTAGCTTATTGAAAGGTTAACTCCTATTTTTTCGAGATCCACCATAATTCAATTTTTATGAAACAAGCCTTCAAACATTAGGCGAAGTGAGTTGGCTGTTTCGAGCTAGGGCTAAGTGAGCCAGAAGTGATCCAAGCTGGAAGTGCGTCATTAATGCATAAATAAAGATACCAATTAGTAGTGCTTGAATTCCTTCTATGGTTCCACATGAGAAACCAATACGAATATAACCTACATGTCCAATTGAACTATGAGCTAGAAGTCTTTTGACTTTCGTTTGGGCCATGGCGGCCAGTGCTCCTAAGATCATAGAAGCAATGCTGCAGAAAAAGAAGATTTGTTGCAATGTAGCTCCATAAGAACCATAAATAGAAAGACGTGAAATATTAGCAGAAATAGAGATTTTAGGCGCAATAGAAAGGAATGTTGTAACCGGGGTGGGTGAACCCTCATAGATATCAGGTGCCCACATATATAGAGTCAAAAGAGATATGGAATCCGAAGGGGAGGGGGGTTTTATTCGGGGCTCGAGAGATGGAATAGATAGGGCCCCACAAGTTTAGAATTCGCCGCTGGTCTATCGAGAGGGAACGAGGAATTCTCAACGAAAAAAGTGCTCTCTGAACCGAACGTGAAAGTCGTTTTCCATCGGCTGTTCCCGTAACTCTGTATCAAAATTATAAGATAAAGCTTCGAAAAAGTGGGATTATTTATAAAACTTTCGTGTTAATAAGTTAAGAAAATGAGAGTTATTTTCGGGTTGCGTAAATTTATTGAGAAAAATGAAACCATATATGTTTCAAAAATAAATTTTGATAAGTATTAAATTTGTATAATATATCTTTCTTGTATTATACCTTTTCCAAAAATAGTTTGCTTATGTAACACGATGAGATGTGAGATTCACCCATTTCGTTAGGGAGGTGATATTTCCACGGAAGATTTTACTAGGCACACAGAAAATTAATGTAAAAAGACTTTTATGCCCCCTCACAATTCACACCCTTTACACCTCTTATCTTTTTCTTTTTAACACATTCTCCTTCCTCATCAGGTTTACCACCGCAGCCGTTGACTTGTACTTCCACATCAACCCTGACTCATATGAACACTACCAATTGAAACATCAAAACTAATATGCCACAAAATTAACGTGTTAAAATTCGACCGTACCCTCTCTGGGGTACGAGGTACGAGACAAACGGATACATTTCCACTGATAACTTTATGGCTTCCTTAATAACACTTTAGACCACTAACATACAATTTGGTTCAACGGCATAATGCAGATATTTTAAGGGCTTCATATTATAGTGGCTACAAAAACCTTGACCCAATCACAAGTTCTTGCACGAACGTG
>BQNB010002797.1:98289-120960 GCA_026074375.1 Tanacetum coccineum
GGTCCCATAAAATCGATGCCCCACACGTCAAAGATCTCGCATACTTGAATTGCATTTTGAGGCATTTCGTCTTTTTGCGAGATTTTGCCTTGACGATTACATGAGTCACATGACTTTACCATGTCATGGGCATCGCGGTAAATTGTCGGCCAATAGAAACCGGAGTCAAAGACTTTCTTAGCGGTGTAGTTCGCACCATGATGTCCCCCGGTGGGTCCATTATGGCAAGCCGTGAGGATATCAACGGCTTCTTGGCCGTGAACACATCGTCTAATCATTTGATCCGCATAAATCCTAAACAAGTAGGGGTCGTCCCAAAAATAAGGCTTAACATCCTTAAAGAATTTTTTCTTTTGTTGGGACGACATCCCTTTTATAATGAAATTCCCCGCATGGTAATTTGAAATATTGGCAAACCATGGGGTACTAGAATCACCAAGAAAGGTAGCCATACCAAGAGTCTCGAGAGGAAATGTTTCGGTAATTTCCTTGTTCTTGAGAACATCTTGGGGATTTTCAAGTCTTGATAAGTGGTCGGCCACGAGATTCTCCGCTCCTTTTTTATCACGAATAATGACATCGAATTCTTGGAGTAGGAGAATCCACCGGAGCAATCTCGGCTTAGCATCTTGCTTAGCAAGAAGATATTTGAGAGCCGAGTGGTCCGTATACATTATGGTCTTTGATAAGACTAAGTAAGGCCGGAATTTCTCAAAAGCATACACCACGGCTAATAACTCTTTTTCCGTAGTAGTGTAATGTGCTTGAGCATCCGTCATGGTCTTACTAGCATAGTGTATCGGCTGAAAATGTTTGGTCTTACGTTGCCCCAAGATTGCACCTACCGCGTAATCACTAGCGTCGCACATAATTTCAAATGGTAGGTCCTAATCGGGGGCAACTAAAATCGGGGCTTCAATTAACTTCTTTTTAAGTATATTAAACGCTTCAATACATTCTTTCAAGAAAATAAACGGAGTTTCTTTTTCAAGAAGATGGGTCATCGGCCAGGCGATTTTAGAAAAATCTTGAATAAATCGACGATAGAACCCGGCGTGACCTAAAAAACTTCAAACGCCTTTGACGGAAGTCGGATGATGGAGTTTAGCTATAACATCAACTTTAGCTTTGTCGACCTCAATCCCAGACTTTGAAATCTTATGTCCTAGAACAATGCCTTCTTTTACCATAAAATGGCATTTCTCCCAATTTAGAACTAAATTAGTGTCTTCACACCGTTTTAGCATTTTGTCTAAATGGGAGAGGCATAACGAGAAAGAATCCCTGAAGACCGAGAAATCATCGATGGAGACTTCCATTGTTTTCTCGATCATATCGTGGAAAATGGCCATCATGCACCTTTGGAACGTGCCTGGAGCATTACATAAACTGAAAGGCATACGTCGGTAGGCAAACATCCCATAAGGGCAAGTGAAGGTGGTCTTCTCTTGGTCTTGCGGGTCAATTAGAATTTGAAAATATCCGGAAAATCCATCTAAAAAACAATAGTATTCGTTCCCTGCTAAACGTTCTAGCATTTGGTCCATAAAAGGCAACGGGAAATGGTCTTTACGAGTGGCATCATTAAGCTTTCGGTAATCAATACAAACTCGCCATCCCGTAACTAACCTAGTGGGTATTAACTCATTATCTTCGTTTTCAACTACGGTCATGCCACCCTTCTTAGGCACACAATGAACGGGGCTCACCCACGGACTATCGGAGATAGGGTAAATCAATCCGGCATCAAGGAGTTTGATAACTTCCTTTTTGATAACCTCATGAATTTTTGGATTCACCCTTCTTTGATGTTGAACCGCCGGTTTGAAGTCGTCTTCCATTAAGATCTTGTGAGTACAAAAACTAGGGTCGATACCCTTAATGTCAGAAATTTTCCATGCGATGGCCCGTTTGTGTGACTTAAGAACCTTTAAAAGGGTGGCCTTTTCTTCATCTTTTAATTCTTTAGAAATTATGACGGGTAATTTATCGGTTCCTTCTAAAAATGCGTATTCAAGATGAGACGGTAAATCCTTGAGCTCAAGCTCCGGAGGATCATCAATAGAAGATTTAATCGTTTTAATTTCCTCAAAATGAAGTTCTTTCGGAGGGAGAGGAGATGATGGATCATTATTTAATAACTTCTCGAGTAGAAGAAGGTCTCCCTCCGGATCAAAGTCGGCATCATCAATTCCGATGGATCACGATATCTTTGTAAGACAAGCTTCGATTTCTTCCAAAATGAAGTCACCTCCCTCAAAAAGAGTGAGAGAGGGAAAAGAAGTAGAAAGGATAGGATCTAGAGACAGAGTGGGATTGCCACTTTTAGAACTATTTGAAAAACCGAGCACTTCTTGAGCATGCTCCTCACATGAAACTTCGATGACATCGATTCGATTAACCGATTTAGCATTATTGTTGGAGTATCTCGAAGTTTTACCAACTTTAAAGGTTATGGCTTCATCATCAACTCGGAGAGTTAATTCTTCACCGTAAACATCAATCAAAGTACGTGCCGTCCTCAAAAAGGGTCTCCCGAGAATTAAGGGAACCCGAGGATCAACAACATAATCAACGACTACGAAGTCGGCCAGAAAATGGAACTTTCCTACTTTAACAAAGACATCTTCGGCAATAACGGATGGACTAGTAGTCGATCGGTCTGCAAGTTTAAGAATCATTCGAGTAGGAATAAGTTTGGGGAGTGAGAGCTTCTTCCATATGGAAAAAGGCATCAAGTTGATGCTTGCACCAAGATCGGACAAGGCTAAGCATTCAACTATCACTGAAAAATTACATGGAATAAGAAACTTGCCAGGGTCTCCAAGTTTTTCGAGCAACTTTTTTAGGATAACCGCCGAACAATTCTCATTCACCGGTGTTTTAGCTAAGTCAAACAATTTTTCTTTGTTATTAAGGAGACTTTTAAACATTGAAGCAAAATTTGGCATATGTAAAAGAGCATCCGCGAAACTGAGCTTGAAATGTAATTCCCAAAAGATTTCAACAAATTTTGAAGCTAGATTATCATCTTTTTCACGGAGCTTTTGCTTGTTAGCTCTTGAAGGATAAGGTATAAACGATTTAGGCTTAGGAGCAACAACGGGCTCATCAAATGGAGCTTGAATTTGGACTACTAGAGGTTGGATGTTTTCGGTACTCGGTTGCACCGTATCCTTTGTCACCTTGGGTTCCCATTCCACCACCTTGGGAAGAGGAGAGAAAGGAGGTAAAGTTGGGGGTCCATCATAAGAAATACCACTTCGGGTGGTGATTGCTTTCAAGTCACCTCTCGGGTTAGCAACGGTGTTGCTAGGAAGTGAACCCGAGCCCGAAGAAGAAGCGGTATTCATTTGAAAAAACTACTCATCATGTTCTTAATATCATTCGTTAACTCATTCTTGAACGCATTGTTCTGTCTAATCAACATAGTATCCATCTCTTTCTTCAATTCCGTCCTCATATTGCTTATTTGATTTTGCATTATTCTCATATTAACGTCATTTGTCTTCATGTAGCTCGAGAGATCGTTTGAAGGTCCATTTTGAGGCGGTGCTTGATAATTATGGTTACCTTGATTGAAATTATTTCCTCGGTTTTAATTATAACCTTGATTTTGATTGAAACAGTTTTGATTATTTTGCATGGGAGGAAAACTAAGTGGTCCCATTTGATTGCTAACACGATAATTCGGGTCTCCTTGAAGACGATATCCTTGATTCTGATTATAAGTTGTTGCGGCTGCAGAAGCATTGAAAGTGTTGCCATCGGCGGCAAGACACTCATAGTAGGGATGTGGTCCCCCACAAGTCACAAAACTTTCAAAAATTGCTTTGACAGTCTCTGACGGTGAGGTCTTAACATGACGAAGCATAGCATTAACAACATCAGTAAGAGCGGCCATTTCCGATGGACATGCCGTGGTAGAAGAAGAAGTATTAGCACTCACTTTGGAAACAACCCGTTTGTTTCGTAAGTTGCGAACTTTTGACTTATTTTTGATAATTGTCAAAGCATCTCGAGGAGTTTTAGTCAAAAGATTACCATCGGCGGCGGCATTCAAGGAATCTTGATCGGTTGGGTTTAAAGCATTGTAGAAAGTATCAAGTTGATGTAATTCCGTAAAACCGTGATGTGGGCATGCACGGAGGAGATCCTTGAAACGGTCCCATGCCTCACTAAATGTTTCCTCAAACTTTTGTTGAAAATTTGTGATTTCATTTCGGAGATTTGTAGTTTGAAAGGAGGAAAAAATTGGTTAATGAACTTGGAAACAAGGTCTTCCCAAGTAAGAATAGAATGAGGGGGTTCTTTTTCGAGCCAAATCCGGGCTGCCCCCTTAATAAAAAATGGAAAAAGCATAAGCTTAATCAACGAATTAGGCACATCTTTATACTTAATCGTGGAAGTAATCTTGTTAAACCAACGAATGTGAGCATCAATATCTTCTTTCTCAAATCTGTAAAATTGTTTTGAAGTTACAAGATTTAGAAGTCTATGTTTAAGCTCAAAATTCTCCGCGAGAATAGCGGGAGTAACAATAGCATCTCTGTAACCCTCGGTGGGTGCTTGGAGTAATTCCGCCATAGTACGTTGATCGGCCATCGTAACTACGAAAGTCTCTTCAAGAGAAAATGGTTCGACTCTTTGCTTGGAACGTCTACGATTACGACGTTTCGGAGTCGTGGAAGATTCGGCAATTAAATTTGATGAAGAGCGAGTGCGCATGCACTAAAAATAAAATAAGAGAAATAAAAAGAAAAAATATTTTTGTAACCGATAATCAAACAAGTGTACGGTAGCTCTCTAGAAAACGCACAAAGAAGCGGAGGAGCGGGTAAGCGCGAAGCGTTTTAAAAACCTTCTCCTTTCGGGTCGAAGATCGTAGGATCAACCCTCCTTATACCTCTCTTATAGTTTGTAATCTAAAGGTTAGCCAATTTCACAAGTGACACAACGATTGATTTTGTTGGTATTTTTGATTTTTTTGGTTTTTTAAAATACTTTAGGAAAAGTATTTTTGGTTTTTCTCAATAAAATCTATCCCACGACCAACAATCAAAATCGCGCATACCAAATAAAATATATTTCTCTCTAGCGCGCGCGAGATCACTCACATTTTTTTCAGTTTTAAAAAGAAACCAATAACTTCACAAGGAAGAAAAATAAAATATTTTTGTATTTTTATTAGTTTTATATAAAAGAAAATATCAAAACGATAACTTCACGAGGAAGAGTCTTCAAAACACTAATCTTCAAACTTCAACGCGATATTCGATACACACTTCCCCGGCAGCGGCACCAAAAATTGATTACGGATTTAATATTATATATATATATATAACTAAAACACCTATTATCAAATAATATAAGAGTAATATTCCGTTAAGAAATGAAAATCACTTTAGGAAAAGTGATGACCAAATCTTCCCGAGTCGTATCCCGACGAGGCGTGAATTGAAAATCTCGTTTAAGTTCGTGATCGCGTGATTAAATGATCGAAGATTGATTTTGGATTCTATTTCTAATAATGAAACGTAAAAGCATGTAAACGCATGTAAACAATTAAAGCATTTAAAGATTTAAGCATAAAACGTTAACGGGAAATTAAAAACGCGACAAGTAAGCAAGTAAATCAAATTTTAACCCTACAAACTCAAATTTAATTTCTAAAAATCCTAAATGACTAAAAATAATTTTAGAAAATTTATATATTTTTTTTATTTTTTTATGAATTAAAAACAGTTTTAATCTAAAAATATTATTAAAAATACTAAACTAAATTGAAAAATTCTGAAAAATTTACTAAAAATACTTACGATAATTCTAATCCTAGAAAAAAATAGAAAAAAATAAAATAAGCCACACAGCTTATCTTAATAAGCTGTAAATAAGCCCTAAAGGGCTTAAAGCTTAAAACAACAAATACCCTTAAATACTAAACTGCCCCAAGGTCTAACAGAAAAGACCCAAGGGCGCAGTGGTAAGGGTGTTTGCTGTTAAGGTTGAGGTCTTGAGTTCGAGTCCTCCCACTACGGCAAACGCCCTACCATTTTTATTTGCAATTTTTATTTTTGAAAAAGCTTAATATTATGAAAATAAGCAACTTTAATTAAGACACTTTTTTTTAGAAACCTCAAATAAGCCAGGAATAAGCTGCTTAAAGAAGCAGATACACTTAAAGGGCTCAAAAGCTTAAATTCTTAACTGATTTTGCACAAAAGCTTCTATAAGCTCACTTAAGACGAAATAAGCTATAAAAGCAAAGAGAAAAAGCAGTTTTAGCACTAATCCTATGTTTTTGGTTTTTTTTTCAAATGTTTTTAAATGACTAAAAGAGCTACTGCATGCCTAAATTTAAGCTAGTAAAAGATGTTTAAAATCCAAAATGAGCTCAAACAAGAAACATTTAAAGGAATTTTACCTACTTTTAAGCTTGGATTAAGGACTTAATAAGCACAAAGAAAAACAAATAAGCTAAACAGACTCAACCTAGACCTAACAAGCTTTAAGTTTAAACTAACACAAATTAAGGAATAATGGAACTTTAAACAGCTTAAATTACCCCTTAAGCACTAGGAACAATGGTCTCAAAGGGATTTAAAAGGTACTTTCACCAAACTTTTAAGCTAAATATTAGGACAAAGCAAGACTGAAGGAAATGCTAATGACTGAAACCTGATGAACAACCTATACCCAAATGACACAAATTAGCTGGACTAAAAAGACAAAATAAGCACAAGGGAATATGCATTGATAATCAAAGAGAATAAAAAATAGTTTTTAGCACTAATCCTATGTTTTTGGTTTTTAAAAGGTTTTTAAATAACTAAAAGAGCTACTGCAGTCCTAAATTTAAGCTAGTAAAAGATGTTTAAAATCCAAAATGAGCTCAAACAGATTGAGCTTGTACCCTACTGAGCTTATGTAATGAAAATTAAAACCTAAAACAACCTCTAACTGACCTAGATTTAAGATCTAAAAACTGACTTTTAAAACTTTTTAAAGAAAACTTAAAACTTAAACTTAGACAGATTTTACCTAAAAACTTAAGAGTCGAGAGCTACATTGAAAAAGATCTAATCTATGCAAGTCATGATCACAAAACACAGCATGCAATTCCAACACCAAAATGCCTACAAGCATGAAAATGACACTAACAAGCACCTAATCAAGATCTTAGCAGATAAACTTGGTTATCAAACTAGAGAACCATAGATTCAAACCATGATGAGCTTACACCTTAAACTTAGGTTTTAAACCTTTAAAACTTAATTAAACTGATTTTTAAGCTAAATTTAGGATTATCAAAATTAAATAAAAGGTAAAGAGCAAACCAGCAGTTCTAACTCAAGTTAGAACTGCCAGTGCCAAACACCCCTTAAGTTTTAAGAGAACCAATTTTTAGCTTAAATAAGTTTTAAATAAGTTGTAAAACTTAAAACAAATTAAGCTCTAAGTATATGGAAAACTTTTAAGCAAAATTTGACTACACATAAGCACTAATCAATCAGCTAGAACAATAAGCCTATTCTTGGTTTTTTAACAGTTTTTATCTAAACAATATAAAAGCCAAAAACAGATTATTAAATACTTTAAACTAAATGAGATAAGCAATACTAAGACAGATTAAGTACAATTAAAGCAGGATTAAGCACTAATAAGCAGAATATAAGCAAAACAGCAAAATAAGCTTAAATGTGAAATAAAGGATTGTACCTTGATCCCAGCTCAAACAGGGATAATAAATGCTCAAATGAGCTTGTCTACAGGCTCCAGCTTATCAAAGTAAGCTGGTATTATCCATAAGCCCTTCCAGGTTTGGCTTATCATCCAAAAGCTGAGGCATATTTTTGAGTGAGATTTGAGGTAAGATACTAATCCAGTTAAGCTTTTTAAGGCTTACCTGAATGATAGCTAGCTTATGAAGTAAACAAAAAGCTTATTCAGCTTATTAGCTATTATTTAAACACATTCAAACCATAATTTCATAAAAGTAAAGACATAATTTAAGAACACAATTTAGATGAAAACTGAATTTTATTAATCCTTAAAGAGAGTACAAGCTGATGAAAAGTAAATTACATTAAAATAAGCTAAACGTTACTATAATAAGCTAAAGCTAAAAACTAGACATCCTTCAAGTGTGTGAAGATGCCTCCTTATATAGTCATGAGGGGAAGGATCCAGAACCCTAGGACGCTCCTCATCAACCAATCCTGGCCCTTCAATCTTGATTATTCTCCACGCAATCATTTGGAGCCCTTTTGTATCTATTAACGACCAATCTACAAATTCACGTAGCATTTAGGAGTTGCCACGTCCATCCTGAGTATCAAGAAGGTAGGATAAGGTTTCTAGGAAAGCACGCGGGGTGAGAGCGTGTGAGTGTATTTGATTTACCCTGGTTAAATTGAATGCCCTGTGTGAAAACAAGGAGGGAACGAGGAACGAGGAACATGTGATAAACATTGAATTTTGACCTAACTTTTAATCATATGAACCATTAATTGTCTTGGACGATGTGTTTAGAAATATTTGGCATAGACATATATATGGGCCAGATATGGAATAAGGGTAATGGACTTGGATTATTAAAAAGGCTTTAGTATTTTTAGTTATTATAAGCATTGGGCAGACCCGCGAAATAAAATGGGTACGTGTTTGACCCCAATAAAATAAAACCCTTCGCTATGATTACATGCACTCTTCAATCTCGGTCTCGGTTTTGTCCATTTTGCTTCCTTTTTGTCCATTTTGTGATATATCCATACCTGCAAGACACAATTCATGAAATACACATATACAATAGTTTTTTATGTATTTTTGGTCATTATTAGTCTTTTTAGCTCGTTTTAATAGATAATAAGTATGTGTATTTAAGCACATACCAAGGACACCTTAGGATTGCTAAGGTGTCATAAAATGATGTAAGACTAGCCACGTTGGCCTTCTAGAAGATGTAGGAGCGTGTGGAGGATTGGTTTTACCCTGTATTACTCGTTGCAGGTTGTTAAAACGAAAGAGAAAGTAAACAGTGATTTTTGAGCGCCTTTTTACTTTGACTTGGATCCAGTCTTGTAGCTTGGGCTTTTATTTGGGCTTGGACTGGAATAGTATGGATTGGACTAGATATAAATTGGATTTGGATTTTTGGACAAAGGTTAGTAAAGTGTAAGTATTAATGGGCTGACCCGTCCCACAAAACGGGTACGGGTTGGCCTATTAAAGATGAAAACATCCTCGGCATTGTTTTCTCATGCTCTTCTAATCTCGTGCTCGTTTTTGTCCATTTGGCTATATTTTTATCCTTTTATGAATATCCGTTACCTGCACAACACAATTAACAAAACAAACAAATACAATGTATTTTCTATTTGTTTTTGGTCATTTAAGCTCGTTTTAATAAAGAAAATTGATATGCGATTAAACACATATCAATACCGTACGTCCTTCTTGAAGTGACGAAGTGTTAAAGTTAAAGAACTTCAAGAAAGATGCAATATTAAAGCTTTTCAAGTTGACAAATCAAGAAAGGTATGAGCATGTCGGTCCAAAAGTTATAAGTTCACAAGATGGCAAAGTTTACGAGATGGCGAAATGAGATTATGCTTGGTTGATGATCTCAAGAAGCTCAAGATCACATATTCACATACAAGTCAAGCTAAAGGAACAAGCTCAAGCCTAAAATCAATGATCACTATGCCATATTCACAAGAGAATGAAAAAGAAAAAATAAGTCTGCGAGCACAAGAACGAAGACCTTCATAGTATGCTAGGTTTAAGTTTTTGTAAAATGGAGTGACCTCCCTTAGGGGGAGATTGTTATGAACACGAAAGTGTCGGTCACTTCCATAGATATCATTAGATAGCTCGTTTAGTTATTTTTGAAACTTAAGTAGGCTTGTTAGCCCAAGACCCATGGAAAGCTCATGAGCCCCAAGCCCACACACCATTACTTAGGATATTTAAACCCTTTCTATGCTATGAAAAGGGTGTTGGTTGTTCATTATTTCACACACTTAATGCATTTTTCTTTCATGTTTACTTTCTCTCTCTAAAGTGTTCATCCAACCAGTCTCTCTCTAGAAATACCTCTCTTGGCCCTTTTCAGCTTTTCGTTTCTTCCGCTCCAACGTCTCAGTGGCATTAACCTTTTTCCTACAACGACATATAATATTAGACTTGCATTCATACTAAAGTGTAAGTTTTGCTCTGTTGACCTGATAACAAAAAAACAACAATAGCCACACACCCCTTATAGACATTTCTTAGTTGCGGTTGAGTTGGTTACAACCCAAGGAATCTGCAAACAGCTTGTAATGGAATTCGAATGAAGTTTTCCACTTTTAAAGAGTTGTAAACCCAATTATCCTAGAACGATTAATCTATTATTTGGCCCATTACCCAACCCGCCCAACCTCAGTACCATAATTTATGCAAGTACAAAGCTCAAGCTTCAAAAAAGTTCCTCTAGTGCCTCTCAAAGATTTAAAACATTTCCTAACAACTATAAACAAAAAAAGTTTTCACTTAAACATTTCATCGAACGTTGGGGTCGCAACCAATTTTTTTACAATAACAACATCCAATTAAATATGCTTTAAAATTTTCAAAACCTTTTATTAAGAATCATATACACATACTCATTTCAAACACACTACTTAATGCAATACACTAAGAATTAAAGGTAAAAAATAAACATAACAATAATTACCTTTATGCAGTTAACAAAATAGTGTTAACAACATCGTTAGGTACTTCGCCCATATTCATTCCTAGATAAAACCTGAAAGGAAAATAAAAAACAAACCTTAAAAAATAACATAAAAACATTCATTCACACCCATTATATATTTTAAGGTATAATCAAGATAAATTTTTCCCCTAAGTTAAAAGTTTGGGGTTCAACAATCAATTATATCGACTGATTTGTATAAAATAAACGGTATCATTTACATGCAATTAATGACTTTCCTCTTTAGAATCTGCACTATCTTTGTTTGCTCTGTGTGCGTTTGATCAATCCTTTCTTTCTGATCTTGTTGCGGGAAATGAGTGACTTTTTTGAGAGGACCGGTGAATGTTTTTTTATTGGCGGTGGGAACCTGTGTGTTTTGGGGGCAGTGAAAAATGATAACGGGAGAGACGCGTGTTTTATGACGTGTCTTTTTTTTAATATTAACCTAACGTTTGGTCGGGCACAATTCGGGTAGGGTAGCATTGCATTAAATGCATTCATGAGGCAATCCTGACTTTTAATTAAAAGGTATAATAAGCATTCGTAAATCCACATGGTGCTCATAGATTTAATTCTTTTATTTTGGATTCGGGATTGGTTGAAGTTAACTTAGGTGGATGTCGCTTTACTTGGTGTCATAGATCCGCAACAAAGATGAGCAAGTTAGATAGATTCTTGGTTTCGGAGAGTGTTATTAGTGGAAGCCCGAACATTAAAGCTGTTACATTGGAGAGGTTCTTGTCGGATCATCGGCCTATTCTTCTTAAAGAAAATGGTTACGATTATGGCCCTACTCCATTTCGTTTTTTCCATCATTGGCTTGAGATGGATGGTTTTAACACATTTGTGGAGAACACTTGGAAAAACAGTCCTATGGTGGGAAATAATGCTCTTCTAAGTTTGATGAATAAACTTAGAAATCTTAAGAATCAGATTCGTATTTGGAATAAGAGTAATTCGGGGACCCGGAAAAACGATCAGCTTAGACTTAAAAAACAGTTGGAGGAAATTGATCTGGATATTGATAGAGGGCTTGGGAATGAAGAGCTGGTCAATTCCCGCTTAGCTATTCTTCATCAAATCCAAAAGATAGATAATTTAGAATCGAAGGAAAGGGCTCAAAAGGCTAAAATTAAATGGGCGGTAGAAGGAGATGAGAATTCCGGTTTTTTTCATGGTATCATAAACAAAAGGCGTAATATTCAAAATATTAGGGGGGTTATGGTTGATGGTAATTGGATTGAAAACCCGAATGATGTCAAGAAAGAGTTCTTCGACCATTTTGCCAATCGTTTTGGTAAGCCGGACAAACCTACTGCTTCTATTAGTCTTGACTTTCCTAATCAGATTTCTCATGAGCAAAGTGATCATATGGAGAGGGAGGTTTCTAATGATGAAATTAAGAAATCGGTTTGGGAATGTGGTACCGACAAAGCCCCGGGTCCGGATGGATTCACGTTTGGTTTTTTCAGACACTTTTGGCATCTTGTGGATAGGGATGTTTGTGAAGCGGTGAGGTATTTTTTTAAATTTTCTGATTTACCCAAAGGGTGTAATTCATCTTTCATTGCCTTAATTCCGAAAATTCCGGATGCTAATCTTGTTAAGGATTTTAGACCGATTAGCCTCATTGGTAGCATATATAAAATCATTGCTAAGATTTTAACTAATCGTCTTGTTGATGTCTTGGGGGGAATTATTAATGAGGTTCAATCGGCTTTCATTAAAGATAGGCAAATTCTTGATGGGCCTTTTATTTTAAATGAAGTCATGTCTTGGTGTAAGAAGAAGAAAAAACAAACTCTTCTTTTCAAAGTGGACTTTGAAAAAGCATATGACTCGGTAAGGTGGGATTTTCTTGATGATGTTTTAGGCAAGTTTGGGTTTGGGGATAAATGGAGAAAATGGATTCAATGTTGTCTTCATTCTTCGAAAGGGTCTATCATTATCAATGGTAGTCCAACCGACGAGTTTCAATTTGGTAGAGGTCTTAAACAAGGTGATCCGTTATCTCCTTTTTTATTCTTATTAATCATGGAAAGTCTCCATATTTCATTTCAAAGAGTGGTTGATGCGGGTATGTTCCATGGTATCGATGTTGGTGGTTTGGTTAATCTTTCGCACATGTTCTATGCGGATGATGCGGTTTTTATAGGTGAATGGAGCGAAAGTAATATAACTTCTCTTATCCATGTTCTTGATTGTTTTCATAAGGTTTCAGGTTTAAAAATCAATATGTGCAAAAGCAAAATCATGGGCATTGAAGTTGATAATGGTAAAGTCTCTCGTCGATGGGATTGAAGTTGTATAAATGGTTGTGTCTCTCTTGTATTTTTTGCGGCGATTCCAAATGCGGATTTATGTCTTGTTGTATTGTAAGCTCCTTTTTTTCTTATCTTGGTTCTTATGTTTGGAGGGGTACATGAAATTAAATTGTCATGTATCGTGCAAGGACATTATTGATAGAATTAGAGAAGACGTCTTATCAAAGGTTGGAAGATGAAAATGTATCGATTGGAGGGCGGCTCATGTTAATCAAATCCTGGGTGGTACTTGGCTCGATGCCTGTTTTTCAACATGTCAATGTTTAAGTTCCTAGACTGGTCATTCAAATTCTGAAATCTAGCTTCGAAGTAAGTATTCTTAGATGGTCATGAGAGGTTCGGGTTAAAAAAAGGCTTCGTGGGTTCAATGGAAAGAAGGCTTCTTGCTCCTAAAGATAACGGTGGTCTAGGTATTTTTAGTCTTTATGCTTGTCTTAATAGTGGTTTGATATTTAAATGAGGTTTGGAGAGGATTTTTTAGCCCATGAGCCAGCTTTGGTCTCCGTTGTGGTATCAGGCTTACACGAGCCAAGAATAGGGAAGATTGATGAGATTTCGGGTAAAAGGAGCTAATTCATGTTGGATAATTATTATTAAAGAGGTTAGGAGGCTTGAAGAAAAGGGGTCATTAACTGCTTTTGTTAGAAGAAGAAACTCGTGGGGAATGGGCCTTTCGACGTTTATTTGGGATTGACGTGTGGTGTGATGGGGGCAAGCTCTAAGAAATAGATTTCCCTAGAGGTATGCTCTCGAAAACAGCAAACAAATTACAGTAGGTCTAGAAACTTGCCACATCTTAGTCTTTACCATTCGTTTCGTGAATCCTCTAGAGGAGGGTGGAAGATCTCACTCAGTGAAGAGGTTAGCAAAGTGACTTAACCCTGTGGTGAAAATACTAGTCTCCCCTGCATTCATGGTCTTGGGACATTGAACAAATTCTGGTGGTTATACGTGGCTTCGTCAAGAAACATGATTATAGATTCGCGATTGCTTCCGAAGATGGTGATCAAAGACTAGGTGGATTCGATATGTTCCCAACAAAGTTGAATCACCATTCGCTTGGAAGGTTAATGACCGAAACTCCTGACACTACTAGATTAACATTGCTCCAGACGTGGTATAGATATTGAGTCTCTTCTGTAGTGGAATTGTAGATGTCGGATTTGAAAACCAATGATCATTTGTTCTTGCTGCTTGTAACAGGCCAAAGAAGACGCGCGTCTAAGATTAATAAATCGGTGCGTGGGTTCGTGCCTTTTATGGATCTTAACTCCTTACGGAGAATGGAGGTCTGCGGATCGATAATGTAAAAACTGCCGAAGAAGAATAAAAGCATGTTCCAAGGTATTTATTTTGTGACTGTGGTTGGCTTCTATGGAATTTTCGTAATAAGAAGATTGTTCTGAGGCCAGCCCCAAATCTAAGGGGACGGTTGATTTGATGAGATTATATTTGTAGTTATTATTACTGGTGTCACGGATAGATGTATTTAGATGCAATACTTTGTTTAGCTGGGACGATTGGTATAAAAACCCGTCTCTTATTTCTTTGTAATTTCTAGCTCCTTGCTAGTTTTTCTTAATAAAAGTCGCCGTTCAAAAAAAAAAAAAAAGATTGAGTTTTTCGTAGTTTTCCTAACCACTGATCTCACGCAGCCTTAATTTTAATAGACATAATATAATGAAATCATATGGAATATTATGAATTTATCACCATTATGTTGCCAAACGCATGTTCATGCATAGTACAGTAAGGATTGAAATAATATGTCCATGCTATTCATAAGGAACAAATATATCATTATGCATTAATTTTTTAAGGTAAAAACCATATATTATAATCAACGTACTTTTTATATTTTTCGGACTTGAACCATTTACTTTTTTATTAACACGGAAACCCACGTACTTTCAAAATTTATACCGACTTGAACCATTTACTTATTTATTAACACAGAAACTCACGTACTTTCAAATTTTATACCGACTTGAAACACATTATATATTAAAATATCCATTAAAAAAGGTAAATAACACCACAAAAAAATAAAATAAAAATACACGTGGATATTAAATATATAATGTGTTTCAAGTCAGTTTAAAATTTGAAAGTACGTGAATTTCGTGTTAATAAAAAAGTAAATAATTCAAATCGAGAAAATATGGAAAGTACGTTGATAATTATACCACACATTCTATTAGTCATGCAATCTTATAAAATAATCAATATGACATTTAAATTGCACAATCATGTGGCTGCAGATACCGCAAATACCATCAAACTTTTCGAATCACTTTATTAAATGGCAGACATAATTTCAATCTTTTATATTTATATAATAAAACTACATTATTTCATAGTTTTTATCAAATTAAAAAATTTTGTTTTTTATCAAATTAAAAAATCTTACGAGAAAAAAAAATTGAACCAATAAGAAAGCTTGATCAATAAAAAATTGAATCTAATTTGATCAAAATTGAAATTTTGGTGGAGAAAAAAAACACATAAAATATATGTGTCAAATTTGTGAAAAACAGAAACTTAAAAAAAGAAGAGGTAATTAATAAAACTTTAATGGTTGAATTTTAAATAAATATATGAAATTAAGTGTAAATTTATAAATTTTCATGTTTTTTAATAACTTTAAAAAATAAACAAATAACCCCTTAGACTTTATATTTTAAAAATACAACATATATATGCACAATTATTAATATCAAAATGAAAGCACAAATTATTATGTATCTCTACTACTTTATAAACTATTTGAGACTTTTAAAAATCGAAGTCTTGAAAAGTTTAAGAACACAAAACATTTTTTGTTACAGAAAGATTTATGTTACTTTTGCTATAAACTCAATAAATACACATAATTAAAAGTTATAACTCAAAATTTAGTGTCTTAATGTGAAATCCATTTTGTAACACCTCATTTTGTAACAACACACAATATTAATGCAGCACATAAAATCATATTAATTGTAATTTTTAACAGCCCAAAAGGTATAACAACTCATTTAAATAATATGAATTGTAACAGCTCATTTCAATACAAAAACTCTCTACACCGAATCTGATAAGCATAAACTTTCTCTCATTTATCGTAAAAACACAAACTCGCACCTGTCACAACTATATACACCACCTCCTTCGCCACCATCAGTCGCCACAGCCAAGGCACCCACCACCACTGAAATCCTCACGATGATACCCACCACAACCCGAACCTTACTACCGAATCTGCTGCTTTTATAACAATTTTTGAGTTTGGTAAGTTTATTATTTATTCATTAGTTCTTCGAGTTTTGAAGGGTTTTTTATAGAACTTTCTTCTTATAACGTCTTTGACTAAAAATGTTTGTAGATCTTGTTGATCCCGATAGAATAGATCTTGCTTGGCTTGTATAAGGCTAAGTTGTATTGAATAAATTCAAAACAACTATGATAGAAACTTTGATTGTGAATATCAAAGACTAGGCGGAATCTAGTCAATGATACTAAGAAGAATTTCAATGAAACGGTAATGAATAAGATCAATAACAAACAGTTTACCAAACTTTCAGCCTCAATATAATACGAACACTCTTAATAGTGTTAGGGTTACAAAACCTTGAAGCTACGAATAGATTGACAGAACAATGAAAAGATGATATCAATCTCTATGCCCTAGGACCTCCTTTTATACACCAAGGAGTCCTAACCGGCTTATAATATTTTCCTAAGTTATCATGATCTTCTAAACAAATAACTTATACGTATCTTTTACAAAAATATCTCATACATATCACATAAGCAATCTTTATCTTCAATCAATCTTTATCCATTAGCAGTTGTAACTCTGTCAGCAGTTGTAACTTTGTACCAGCAGCATTAACTCTGAACACTAGCAGCAGTAACTTATACACCAGCAGCATTAACTGTGTACAAGCAGTAGTAACTACTTAGAATATTTTCTTCATTCTCCACCAGCAGTACTAACTTTACTCTAGCAGTACTAACATATACTAGCAGTTCTAAGTTACACTAGCAGTACTAAGTTTATACTGGCAGTACTAACTACTTAGCGTATTTTTCACAATCTTTTTGCTAGCAGTAGTAACACAAACCTTTCTTCTTGAGCAGCACTAACTTTGATAAGAGCAGCAGTAATTCCAAACAGCCTTATGAAGCTTTTAATCCCAACAATCCTCCCCTAAACTTGATATTTATCTTCAAAATCATCAAGTTTCTTCATTAAAAGTCTTCACCATCACCAGGAGGATGCTTTCAAACACTTCCAGGATTCTTGAGCTGTTTTGTCATAAGCTTAAGAAGCTGATAACACATTTCATTCCAATAGTCAGATTTCAGCTTCTTATTCAGCATATCAGTGATTGTTGTAGGAGTAAGTGGATATCTCTTCTCTGACTCTAGCATATAGAAAATGCATATCTTTAAACTCACAAAGTGTTACTCACTGAGTCATATAGCCTCCAAAGCAAATACTTATTTCCTTGCTAAATTTCCTCCATATTAGACTTCTATATGTGTATTCAAACATAGTCTTTAGATCTCTCCATAGTATCTTTACATATCCTTCTTTGGCCTTGTATTCAATGCTTTGCTATAACAACTGTCACCATAGATTTTCTAAGTCTTGTCTGTCAAACTCTTTGAGCATTTGACTAAATAATAAGTATGTCTTGGCACTTCCATCAGCTCTTATTATTTCATAATAGCCATTCCTTCCTTTTCTATGAATCTGGAAATTTACAATAGGTACAGGCTTGGTAGCTAGGGGTATAGCATCAATTGCAACATCTTCTTCTGTAACCAACTCAAAGCATTGTTGAAGATCTTCTCTCTCTTTATCATCATCCACCTTTTGCTTCTTTGTAGGCTCTTGTTCTAGCTCATCACCTACTCTTTTAAAATTGCTTTCTTCTTCTCTTATCTCACTACCTTATACCAATTCTGTATCCATGTCTACAAATGTATTTACCCTTTTCATAGCATTCTCAAATAATTCTTAAACACTGAAAAGGACTTGTTTTTCAAATCTTTGGGCTTCCAACCTACCATGTTTTTCAGGTAAGTAGTCATGAACTCATGATACTTCTTTGTTGAGCTTTGGTAGGTGGTTTACTTCTCCTTTCTTCTGCTCTCTTAGCTGCAAAGTGCTTCCTCCTTTTTTCCAAGAGTTGTTGAAACAGCTTAGACTTTTCTTCAATTGTCAACTCTTCTTGTTCCTCTACTTGCAGCCTTTGAGCCTATTCATAGTCAGTTTCCACCTTATCTTGAATATCATTCCATTGTAAAATTAAGGCAGCATTGGCTTCTTCCTTTTCTCTTGCAATCCTCTCTTCCTCATCAAATTGAGCTTATAGCCTTATAGGTTCTTGTTCATCAAAAAATACTTGATCTTTTGGCTTCATATTCAAAGGTTCTTCAGACTCAATCATTTTTGCCTTGCCTTTGTCTTGTGAAGGTTTTGATGCAGTTGGTGTTGTTGTTGTAGTTGTAAATTCGCTTGGCTCTTGAATCATAACCCCTCTAACTTTGGGTTTTGCAGCTTTGATCTCTATTAAAGTCTAAGCCAGGGTCAATTCATCAACAATTGTTGTTGTAGCACTTTCAGTAGTAACTTCTGCAGTACTAACTACCTTTTCAACCTCAACTTCCTGCTCATCTAAAACACCTGTATCAAACATTAGGTTATCATCATCCCTCCCCTGAGTCTCATCAATCAATGTAACCTCTGCATCAGCATCAATATTAGTTATTTTCCTCCCCTGTTTGGATGCATCCTCCTGATCACCCAAACTAGCTTCATCAGAGGATTCTACCCTTCTAGCTGAACCAACCTTCCTTAACCTTTTGAGCCCTGGAGTTCTTGACTTATTCCTCCTCTATAGCTTCTTGACATTCTTCTTTAGACTAGCAATTTCACTGTCTTGAGCAGTCTTGGCCTTCTCCAAATCAAGAACCTTCTTTTGTAAGTTGGTACATAAGTCAATCAATTCAGTAAGTTTCAGTCTATCTTCACCACTGAGCAGTGGATCATTGGAAGTTGTAGGTACATTTTCATCTGGTACATTATCAGTAGAACCACTAGGCTGAGGATCCTCAGTGTTCTTTTTCTTCCTCTGAGGTTGCTTCCTAGATTTTTGCTTCCTCTAAGGTTGGGATGATGATGGTTGAGTGATGATGGGTGTGTGATGGGGATCAGTTGGTATTTATGAACCTTCACCCATTTCTTCATGAGCTTGAACCATCATAGATTGAAATAAAGGGGTAACTCTTCCAGGAAAACCTTTCCCTTCCCTCTTCATGTTCCAAAATATCTTCTTAGTATGAGAGGGGGTAACATAAATCCTTTTATGATGTGACATATCCCCAACTTGTTTATTCACAAATACTTGTACGAATCTTGGATACATCCAGAATTGTACCATACTATCCACATTCTTCACCATATTATCAAAGATATACTTGGAAAAGTTAAATTTTTGGTTTGTGGCTAAGCAAATTATTGCAGAGGCCATAGTGCTACTAAATTCGTTCCATGCAGTAGTCTTAGCACTTAGGCATTGCAAAATTGTATGAATTAAAAACTTCCATTGAGGAGAAAAGAATGCCTTGTAAAATGTAAGCTTCTGAGAAAGTTTTTCATACCCCATGAGTGTAAGCTGTTCAAAAATTGCAGCATTTGGCAGACAATCAACACCATTAGCATCTTCCAGTTGAAGATCTCTCCTTATTGTGGATTCAGTTATAATCACCTTCTTCTTATCCACTAGGGCTTGCAATTGTACTTCCCCATTAACCGTTTTTGCTTTGACAGTATCCCAGAACTGTTTAACACATGAACAATAGATTGTAGGATTGACGGTTAAAGCATATTTGATAGGGTTTGCATTCAGAAAATCAACTATCTCCTCAAACCCTTCACTTTTAGTGGGTTTCTCCAAAAACGCAACTAAATTATGAGTATCAGCAAACTTTAGATCCGACATTGTGTTGGGTTTTGATGAAGAATGATGAAATTGAGTTAGGGTTTGTGTTTAGAGAGTATATGAAAGATTAAAATCGATTGAATGGGTGATTGAAACCCTTAATCGAAGTATTTATGAAAATACCCTCAATAGCATTAACGTTCAGCAGCAGTTGTAAGTTATGCCTAACATCATTAACTTTCAACTAGTAGTAGTAAGTAACCCAGCAGTAGTAACTCAATAGTAAATTAAGCCTAGCAGTATTAACTTACCCAAGCAACAGTAAGTGTATGCCTAGCAACATTAACTTTGAATCAACAGTATTAACTTCAATTCCATTCTAATCAGCTTTTCCATCTTCAAATTAACATTTTAGCTTACAAAATATCTCTGTCTGTTTTTTATTTCTCTCAATTCTTTTAACTCACAATTCTCTCAGTCTTTTTTTGTTTCACACATCTCTCTTTCTATTTTTCAGCTCAATATTTCTCTTAATTCTTTTTCTTACCAATTCACTCTATTTGTTTTTTATTTCTCTCAATTCTTTCAGCCCGCAATTCTCTCTGTCTGTTTTTGATTTCTCTCAATTCTTTTAGCTCACAATTCTCTCTGTTTATTTTTGTTTCACACATCTCTCTTTCTATTTTTCAGCTCACTATTTCTCTCAATTCTTTTTCTCACCAAGTCACTCAATCTGTTTTTATTTTCACACATCTCTCTTTTTGTTTTTATTCTCACTTATTCTCTCAATTCTCACAGTATTAATTATACTTAACAGTATTAAGTATAACTAACAGTATTAACTTAGAAGTGTTAAGTATAACTAGCAGCACTAATTATACTTAATAACATAAACTTGAAGTTACCAGCACTAACTCAAACTTCCATCCTTAGCAGCTTTTGCATTTCATTCCAATTATCATTTGTGTATAATCCGCTGCATATTAACACAATTAACTTCCCCTCAATCAATACTTCAGAGGTTGAGCATTCCAATACTTGCAATCAGATATTGAAATCTGCTAACATCAAATGCTTTTGTGAGCAAATCTGCAACATTCTGATCTGTGTGAATCTTGATCATCTAGATAAGCTTCTTCTCATTGGAATCTCTGATAAAGTGATGCCTAATCTCAATGTGCTTTGTTTTTTTAATGAAAAATAGGGTTCTTCACTATGCAGATAGTACTTTCATTATCAATATGAATCTTAGTTTGCATAAAGTTATATCCATAATCCAGCAATTGATTTTGGATCTAAAGCACCTGTCCACATCAATTGGAAGTAGCTATATACTCAGCTTCAGTTGTGGAATTAGCAACCACAATCTGCTTCTTGAATTGCCATGAGATCAATCTGCACCCTAAGAATTGACAACCTCCTGTTGTGGACTTCCTATCTAAGCTTGCTCCTACATAGTCACTGTCAGTATATGCCACCAAATCAAAAGGTGAATCCTTGGGATACCAAAGGCCCAATTTAGGTTGACCTTTTAAGTATCTAAAGATCCTTTTCACAGCATGAAGATGTGAACTTTTATGATTGACTTGAAATCTTACACAAGCACATACTGCAAACATAATATCAGGTCTTGAAGAAGTTATATACATTAATGATCCAATCATGGATCTATATAAGTGTTCATCTACATATTCACCATCTGCATCTTTGAGCAAAGGCTTATGGGTTTCCATGGATGTGCTTGCTGTCTTAACATCACTAAAGCCAAATTTCTTCAAAATCTCAGTCACATACTTGTCTTGGCTTATAAAAATCCCTTCTTCCTTCTGCTTCACTTGCAGTCCTAGGAAGAATGTGAGTTCACCCATAGAGCTCATTTGAAACTTCTTATGCATCATCTTCTCAAATTCAGTGCATAATGACTTCTTTGTAGATCCAAAATTGATATCATCTACATACACTTGAACTAACAGAATATCACTAATTCCATCAGAATCTATATATACGTAATGATAATAAAATATATAATATGATGGAAAATTACTAGTTTACCCTTGAGGACAAATGTGAAAAGGAAAATCTTCACAAATATATATAATATAATACGTATATAAACCGGGAAGTATGATTCCTGGATCGTTATCCCCCAACGACTTGTGAAATTGAAACCACGTTAGATGTTCGGACAATGATTTGAATTGAAGACAAAGATTGATTTGATTATCTACTTTTTAAAAATTAAAATAAATAAATTATAACAATTAAGCACGAGGACAAATAACGGTAAACGCAAAACGGGACCCCTAAACGGAGGTCAAAAATTCTAAATTTCTAAAAATAAACCTAACTTAAAATTTTCTTTTTAAATGGACTCTATTTGACTAAAAAGTAAGTTTAAAGAAAACTAGAATAAAAATGGAGTTGAAACGAGCTTTAAAATACGAAAAACAAAAACGGGAACAAATCCCGTTCTTTAAAAATCGAAATTTTTGCAAATTAGACCCTATGAAAGTAAAACTAATTTTCCTATGAACTTTATGATAAAAGAAAATTTTCTAAAAAAGATTTATATTTTTTTGATTATTTTTTATCATTTTTTTTAGTTTTTTATGAGAATAAATGTTTAAAAATACTAAACGAACTATAAAAATTCTAGAAAAATTACATAAAA